>JAODAL010005108.1:0-147832 GCA_025379985.1 Phyllomedusa bahiana
TTTTGGTGAGCACAAACTTTTTTTTCTGTTTTACATTTTTGTAGTACGTAACCCCAAGTACCTCAAATAAGGAACCCCAGCACATGAGAGTAACATGAGGGTTACTAAAGTGAGCCGCAAGCTGTTACCAATGTGGGGTTACCCCAAGTGCTCTACTTTAGTACCACCATATTTGTTTTAATAAAATTTTTTTTTCCATGCCTAAAAAAAACAGAGGTTGGAAAATTTGGGAACACCCCCGGCACTATTGGTCCTTGGGCTTTTTCTGCACCTTCCCCCTCCAGTCAAGGAGGCATGTCACTCTATGCCACCCGTCATCCAGAGAACCAGAACAAGTCAGTTGTACAGATCTTCCATTGTAGGTTCAGACAGTAGTTGTCCATAATTTGGGTTTGGACCAGGACTTGGTCAATGGTACACTAGTTGTGTACTCCTGGTCTAGTGCTCACTTACCCACAATGGGAGATAATCGCTCTAACTTTTTGAAGTGGTCCACCAGTTAAAGGGGTTGTCTCACTACAAAGATTTGCTTTCAGCATGTAGGGAACGTTAAAAGAAGACTTCTTCCAAATGCATAGAAATACAGAGATTTTACCTGCCAAGTGCACACAGGTTTCTATGGTTACCGTCCTGCTCTCCCTTCCTGATTAGACAGAGAGCAGGGAGTGACGTTATCAGGACGGACAGCAGCTTGAGAACAGAGTGTGTTAGCTGTAACAAAAGAGAGCAGTTTCTTGTGATTGGTTCCTTTGATCTTTGTAGCTGTCTGCTGTATAGATTAAATCTCACAGCAATTAGAAGCAAGAGTGAGGAAGTATGAGTGTGAAGCTGCCTGTGGCTCTGTGAAACAGCAAGGTGAGACAACCCCTTTAAGTACCCTTGGTCTAGTGGCCGGTGGCCAATATAGGAAAGATTGTTTAGTACTCAATGTTCTACAAAAAAAGAGGGTCCAAAAATTGTGGTCTGAACCTTAATTTAAATTGGGGTTTTGGGCTTGGACCATGGTTCACCAGTTGAGCACACCTGGTCTACTAGTCACTTACCTGTAATGGGAAATAGTGACTAGAACCCAATATTCTTCTACCAAAGGGATCTAAATTGTGGTCCAGATTCAATCCACAATCCAAATTGTGGTTTGGATTTGCTCCATGGCCCACCAGTTGAGTACCTTTTGGTCTAATGGTCACTTGCCCACATAGGAAAGAGTGACTGGAACTCTGTGATTTACAACCAAAGGGTCCAAATTGGGTTCCAAACTATAATCTAAATTGTGATTTTGATCACGGCCCACCAGTTGAGTACCCCTGCTCTAGAGCTCACTTACCAATAATCGGAAATATTCACTGGAACTCAATGATCTATAACCAAAGGGCTCCAAATCCAAACCACAATCCAAATTGATTTGTATTGGTCCACCAGTTAAGTAGCCTTGGTCTAGTGGCCACTTGCCCATGCAGGAGAGAGTAATTAGAACTCAATGATCTGCAACCAAGAGGGTCCAAAAACTGTGGTCCAAACCACAGTCCTTTTCGGGGTTGGACTATGGTTTATAGTCGAGTACTCCTGATCTAATAGTCACTTACATTTTAATGGGAAATAGTGACTAGAACGCGATAATCTACTACCAAGGGGTTCAACTTGTGGTCCAAAACCAAACCACACTCCAAATTGTGGTTTAGATTTTCACTCTGACCCACCAGTTGAGGACCTCTGGTCTAATGGTCATTTACCCATATAGAAAAGATTGACTAGAACTCGGTTATCTACAACCAAAGGGTCCAAATCCAAGCCATAATCTAAATTGTGATTTGGATATTGGTCCACCAGTTGAGTACCCCTGGTCTAGTGCTCACTTACTTGTAATGGGATATAGGGACTAGAACTCGATGATCTGCAACCAAAGTGGTCCAAATTGGGGTCCAACTATGAACCTTAATCCATATTGTGGTTTGGATTTGGAGCATGGTGCACCAGTTGATAAACCCCTGGTCTAGTGGTTACTTATCCATAAAGGAAATAATAAACTTGAAGATCTACATCCAAAGGGGTCTGAATTAGGTGAGGCCTGGTTCACATCTATATCAGCTTCCAACACAAAGGTAGCGTTGGATCTGCTACATGACGGACGCCATACTGCGGGCAATAGAGCAAATGTAGTCTATGTATGTTTGCTCTATTGATCTCTATGGGGTTGCAGTCGCTACATAGAGGTACCTTTTATCATGGTACCTTGACAAATACCACAGACCTGGTGTAAAATGCTGTGTGAGCGGCCCGTAAGGCCCTATTCACTTCATGTTTCCTACCTCAGTTTGTTGCATCCAATGAAAAATGTATCCTCACAAATAGAGATCTATAATTTAAAAATAAGTAAGTTTGAGAGAGGCCACATTTCCTTCAGATTTTAGCCTCCATAGGATCCATTGGAAATGGTGGGATCCCGACATGTACTGCAGTGGAGCCATATGGATTTATAGGTCAAACAAAGTCTACCTCTGGACTGTTTCCCAATTCATAGACTCTTTGGGCGACATGCGTGAACGGGGCTGCGGCAGAAGTCTTTTCAGCCCAACATCTAGTGCAGCCCCGTTCGCTATAGTTTCACATCGCCCATACGCCAATATCGGGCGCATTGCAGAGCGGCTGCGGCACTTTGTAATGTGCCTGAATTCAAGGGGCGTGCGGGAGGCTGGGCGCTCTAGAACCGCATGAAGCTATGGATTTATAGCTTCAGTACGGCAAATGTATTTGCATTACTGCCGGAACAGGTAGAGCACTTTCAAAGTGGTTTACCTGAGCCAGAAATGTCGCTAGAATGTCGCTAGCGTTAGAATGCGCCTGATTTATAACCCACAGTAGAGCTGGTTCATAAATCAGGCGCATTCTACACTATTTATATATGCACAAAAATTGGTGTCTAAGTGCCAAAATTCATACACGTCGCCCTTTATGTCAGAGGTGTTGACCACAAATACATAGTGAGCCAAAAATAAAAACTTGGCCGAAGTCGCGGGTCAACCTTGATATTTATAGTCAACTCTCAGTGTCCTGTGGTCTTCCCAACGCTTAACTCTGCACGTGGGGCTATCTTTTTAGTACCCTGCGCCTGCAGAGATGCTGGGGGCTGAGGAGCTGGAAGGATCAAGTGTTGAGGTTCCGGGTCCTTGTTTCTCCCAGTGAGCTCCTCTTACATCTCCCCTTTGCGGGGTTTTTTCCCCTGCCAGGGGGTCCCTTCTCTGCTCTATGCAGGGGATAGGGCTGAGGGTTAGACCGTCCGGGCTTCTTCCTTTTCCCTCAAAAACACTCCCGGGTTTTTTACCGGGGGCCAAATATAATTACACTACGGCCAGATTTGGCACCGCTGCTTTGAGTTGCTCCATACTTTTGTGTCCAATATATAAAGCGTGTATGATTGGGAAATAGACAGGGGCATAGCTATAGGGGATGCAGAGGTAGTAGTTGCTACCGGGGTCTGGAGCCTGAGAGGATCCAAAGGCCCCTCTACCACATAAGAGGACATCAGTTTTCTAAATTGCACATGGTAGGTGGGTGCCCTCTTATAGCTTTAGCCTTTGGCTCTCTGGAAATAGACCAGAAATTGCCCAAAGGACTACTTTCCCTTTTTAGACCCCCCCTCCCCTTCGCCCCCAATGGACACCACCTACGGAGGGCGAAAATGTCATGCGAGTAGAGCCTAAGGCAGGATCTGACTACACAGATCGGTTTGTAGTCTGTCGTCATGGAGACGCATAGGGGAGCATAGGAGCTGTATACACCAAACGGTAGGAGACATTTTATTATTTTTGGCTATATATGAATAATAACCAGCAAAACGCGGTTGCATAAGTTTACACACCTTTTAAGAAAACGTAAACTTGCCCTTTGTATTATCCAGAGGGAAAGGGGCCCTTTACGGTGGAAACCGTGGTTATGGTTCCCGCCTGCTGTTGTAATCAGGCCAGGAGACTTTGGGTGGAAGTCGCGCGCTCCTCTAAAAGGACTGCACTGAAAGTCTTTGTATTTAATGGCCTTTTCTCGGGGCAATGCCACTTATGCAGCCATCGATTCCCCGCTGGGGCTTTTTCCACCGGGGCAGTCAAACCAACACCTCCCTCCTCATTCCATTACCCGCACCAGTTTTTGTAATTAAGATTTGTTTCAGCAGATCATGTATATAACTCAAGACGAGATGAGCGCTAACGCGGCATATGCAGCTCCTCCGCCACCGTGCACAATGTCCCGCAATCTCCTGCCCCTGCTCCTGTTACGCATACTGTTCTTATATACCACTCTGCAACAATCAAACATGCTTCATGGTACAAGTCCTCTCCGTTTCACCAGCTCTGCTTGCTGTTAGTGAATGTGAACATCACGCTTTAATCGTGCCTGATCATTTCCCTCTCTCGGGGGCTGTGTGGGATAAATTTTAAAATCATGATCGACCAGAGGGTCCAAAAACTGTGGTCCAAACCACAGTCCTTTTTGGGGTTGGACCATGGTTTATCAGTTGAGTACACCTGATCTACTAGTCACTTACACTTTAATGGGAAATAGTGACTAGAACTCTACTACCAAGGGTTTTAACTTGAGGGCCCCAAAAAAAACCCTAGTCCCCGTTTGCTTAGATTTGCTCCATGGCCGACCAGTTGAGTACCTCTGGTCTAATGGTCACTTGCCCACATAGAAAAGAGTGACTGGAACTCTGGGATCTACAACCAAAGGACAAAGGGTCCAAATTAAATTGTGATTTTGATCACGGTCCACCAGTTGTGTACCTCTGGTCTAGTGCTCACTTACCAATAATGGGAAATAGTCACTGGAACTCAATGATCTATAACCAGAGGGGTCCAAATCCAAACCACAAATTGGGGTTTGGATTTGTAATGGTCCACCAGTTAAGTACCCTTGATCTAGTGTCCACTTGCCCATATAGGAAAGAGTAATTAGAACTCAATGATCTACATCCAATAGGGTCCAAAAATTGTGGTCCAAAGCACAGACTTTTTTGGGGTTTGTCCATGGTTTACCAGTTGAGTACACTTGATCTACTAGTCACTTACATTTTAATGGGAAATAGTGACTAGAACTCGATAATCTACTAGCAAGGGGCTCAATTTGTGGTCCAAAACCAAACCACACTCCAAATTGTGGTTTAGATTTGCACTATGACCCACCAGTTGAGGACCTCTGGTCTAGTGGTCACTTGCACACGTAGAAAAGAGTGACTAGAACTTGGTGAGCTACAACCAAAGGGTCCAAATCCAAGCCATAATCCAAAATGTGATTTGGATATTGGTCCACCAGTTGAGTACCCCTGGTCTAGTGGTCAGGGAAATGATAAACTCGCCGATCTACAACCAAAGGGGTCTGAATTAGGTGAAGCCTGGCTCACATCTGCATCGTCGTCCAACACCGAGGTAGCGCTGGATCTGCTACATGACGGACGCCACCAGCGCATACTGCGAGGGAACGTCTTCGCTTGGATCCAGATCGTGTCCTGATCATGTCCATCTGGCTCGGAGGTGTGTGGTATGGACAGGATGAGAATGAGTCTAAGTGTGGCTTTCGTTCACTGACAGATAGCTGAGGATTTAAAAAACATTCTCACTTAGATCCAGATCGTGTCCTGATCATGTCCATCTGACCTACATGGGATGGACATGATCAGGATGAGCTTTTATCCTACGAGTCGAAACATGGTTTTCGTTCACTGACAGCTAGCTGAGGAGTTAAAAAAGAATGATAAAGTGAAACACAATGGGCCTTATGTATGAAAAGTGTCCAGCAGTAAGACGGTCTTTGTTGCCCATGGCAACCAATCAGAGCCCATGGCAACCAATCAGAGCCCATAGCAGCCAATCAGAGCCCATAGCAGCCAATCAGCGCTCAGCTTTCATTTTTCCAGAGCACTATATGAAATGAAAGCTGAGCTCTGATTGGCTCTTGCTCTGATGGTTGCTATGGGCTCTGATTGGTTGCTATGGGCTCTGATTGGTTGCTATGGGCTCTGATTGGTCACTATGGGCAACAAGGACAGTCTCACTACTAGACCGTTTTCATACATAAGGCCCAGAGTATGTAAGAGTCGTCTGTAAGCGTAAAGGAGTGTTCCCATCGTAATCTTTGATGGCTTATCTATAGGCTATGATGTATCATCAAAGTTTGGGACCACCACCCATCTCGGGAAGATCCAGTCCTGCTTGCGTACGACTCTCCATTCTGTTCTATGGGAGTTCTAGGTGTAGGATACATTGCTCACTTATGCTCGAACTAACATAGAACAGAATGGAGATCCGGTCACGCTTGTGCACAACTCTCCATTCTGTTCTATGGGAGTTCTAGGTGTAGAATACATTGCTCACTTGTGCTCGAACTTCCATAGAGCAGAATGGAGATCTGGTCAGGCTTGCGTACAACTCTCCATTCTGTTCTATGGGAGTTCTAGGTGTAGGATACATTGCTCACTTATGCTCGAACTAACATAGAACAGAATGGAGATCCAGTCATGCTTGCGTACGACTCTCCATTCTGTTCTATGGGAGTTCTAGGTGTAAAATACATTGCTCACTTATGCTCGAACTTCCATAGAACAGAATGGAGACCCGTTCACGTTTGTGCACAACTTTCCATTCTGTTCTATTGGAGTTCTAGGTGTAGAACACATCACTCCCTTTTGCTCGAACTTTCATAGATCCGGTCTCACCTGCGCACGACTCTCCATTCTGTTCTGTGGGAGTTTTAGGTGTAGAACACATCACTCACTTGTGCTTGAACTTCCCTAGAACAGGATGGAGAGTTGTTCTGATCCGATCACCTTGTGACTTTAAAACTGATTAGATTCAGAGATGTTACCATTCCTTTTTGGTGGGAGTAATAAAAGTTGCATGTAAAAGAGTAAGAAAACTTTTGAAACCATTTTTATTGCTCCATTTAATTGACAAGGAAATACAACTTTGTATATTTTGATTTAAACAAAAAAAAAATTTGCAGTCCTCCGCTCCTTTGCAGACCTATGTGTCTCCATGGTAACAGACTACAAACAAACTCTGTCGTCTGATGCTGCTTCCATCACATCTGCCTTCTACTATCGGTAGGTTATCAAGATGATGAGGCAGGAGTAGGGTAAGGTAGGACTTATGGGTGACCCTAAACCTTGCTGAGACACATAGGCCTGTATCAGAGCTGTATACACAAAACGAGTGTGAGCCAAACGGTTTACAAAGAGGGTTATTTTTTTTTATGTTGGAGTTGGATTGGCTTCAGGAGTATTCATACCCATTAAAGGGGTTTTGCCATGAAGTAAAATTGACGTGGGAAGCTTGCAAATTAAATAATAAACATTTTCACCATTCATCATTATTAAAAATTCTGCACCGTTTTTGTTTTAGCTGCTCCTTTAGTGCATCTCATGGTTCAGCTCTGCTCAGGGATACACCAGGCTGAAGCCCCCACCCTGGTCGCCGCTCAGCATCACCCTCAGCAGCTACGTGTCAACCCCAGTCTGTTCCTTACTCTCCGTCCTCTTACTCTTAGTAATTAGTCAAACAGTGCAAATAAATAAAAAAGAAACCTCAATCAGGTCTGTGCATTGATAAAGAGAAAAAAAACAACACAGTTTTGGTTCCTGCAGGGATTTGAACCTAGGACCCTTGTGCTGTGAGGTAAAAACTTTACCTCTCACCTACTCACAGCTTTATACATAAACAAACCTTTCTTTGACTAGAGAGAGGGAAGGCCTGGTGATGTCATCCTGCTGGGTCACATGATATGCAATTCAAACTAAACACACACGCCCCCTTCTGAGCACACAGAGCTGAAGAGCTGGATACAGGAGTTATGAAATGAGATCGTGGCAAAACCCCTTTAAAACAGCCACTCGTGCATGGGGGAAGCATGACCGGGGCGAAAAAATGTTAATATTTTTTTGTTGGCATGAACCATATGTGGTTACAGGGGTGCAGCGCTTCTTTGAGTAATCCAGGCTTCTATGTTATAGACTAAATTCAAAGAAGAACCTGGGGAGCCTCCGCAAGCAGTCCAGCCCTCCCAGCAACCCTCCTTGCAGGCGGCCATACCCCAGACACAGCTCATGGTGGCCGGTGGACAAATCACTGGGGTAAGCAAACCCGATATACTGTTCATTGGAGGCTGGAGCTGCAAGGCAGACGTCACACCAGGGGGTCGCGGTAGTAAAAGCGCAACGGGCAAAAATGTATGATTTGGGTCGAGGGGGGAAGATCTAATTTTTTTCCTTTGATGCACTTCCATTACTATTTCCATACACCAATGACCTCTCCTATGGCTCCTCCTATAGTGCAAATGCCGACTGTCACCGAAGCAATGTCTGCCCTGTAGGTCCAGCCTTGCGGACACAAAAGTATGTTTTGTGGGAAGGATTTCGCTTTACAGGGTCATATATAGGAGCGATTTTTAGATGCTGTTACTTTTTTTTACCTGGGTCATTCTGAGCCGCCCCAATGGCATCAAAACCCAAGGAGAATCATAGTGCCTGCCAAAGTTAAAGGGGCTGTCAAAAGGTAGGCTTTCAGCAGGTAGAGATCGGTAATTTAAGACTTTTGTTTTCAAATACATTGCTTTTTTTTTTTTTTTGCTTTGTTGAGGAGATGAGAGATTCTATCGGCTCTGAGTGCACACAGGTTGGCATCTGAGAGCAGAGAGTGATGTCGCAACAGGTTGGCGCACAAGACTGCCGGCAGCTTGAGAACAGAGTGTGTTCTCTCTAACCAGGGCTGTGGAGTCGGCAAGCCGAAGCCCCGACTCGGATTCCTCAATTTCCCAAACCTCCGACTCCCGACTCCTGACTCCGACTCCCTCATACATGGCGCATGTTTAAGTGATAACTTTACTGTAGTAAAATGGTAACATCCGGCTGTTTATCACCTTATGATGCAATAAACAAGTTATTTAGGTAGAACAGACACTGACAAGCAAAAGGGTAACAATGTTTTGATCTTTTGAACACTTGGGGGTAGAGTTGAAGAAAAAGCTGTATTTGTATCCAAGTCCAGTCTGCACCAACATTGGGAATGTGTAGAAGAGACCTGGGATCAGATTTTGGTCAAGATATGCTTGAACCTGATCCAGAGCCCAGAAGGATTCAGGCAGTATTGAAAACCAAAAGGTGGATTTCCCAAATACTAACAAAATAATAAAAATTAACATTTTGATATTTAGGAGCAAAACAGTAACAATGCAGTTACAGGAAAGAATCTGCAGAACTAAGCAGATGCTAAATACTTGCAGGTCACATTTATGTATAAGATGGGTAAGATGACTGTATATAAAATTACAGTAGCCTCATGTACAAAACTGTAGTGGAGGGTGGAGATATGGAGCCTGAAAGTCACAAGGTCAGGACATTGTTACCATTTTGCTTGTCAGTGTAAAATATATTTATTGGATATGACTTCAGAACACAAAAAAATGTCAAATACGCAAAACCCTGCAGGAACATTTGTGGAGTCTCTGAATTTGTTCTGAGAAATAGTATTGCCTCCATCAGATCCTGCATACATGACCTCACATCTGATCTCATTATTTCCAGGCTAGAGAACGGCCTCTCTACACTAACTTGGGTTGGGGGAAAGCGGTGATCACAGGAGCAACATCTCTAACAATGTCAGGGTATAAAGGAATTGCCTCAGCCACAGTCAGTTTTGATGAATGGTTGAACTCTTCTACTTCTTTGAAAGCAGGTGAAAAATGTTGCTGCAATCTGTTTGCCCTGGGAGCGGGATCTTTTCCCCTGGGGCAGCGCTTTGCCTGCTCCATGTCATCAATTACACTCCTCCTGTGCTAAGGCTGAAGATATGGGAGGAGTAGCACCGGCCGGACCAAATTCCTCTTGCTCTTTGCACTGCATGGACCAACTTATATATTTTGGGAGTCGGAGTCGGTCTGTTTTATGACGACTCCGACTCCTTCAAAATAGGCACCGACTCCGACTCCACAGCCCTGTAACTGAGGGTATGTTCCCACAACAAAATTCCCTGAGGGCATGTCCCCACGGCACGGGTTTGCGGCCGGTTTTTCAGCTGGCTTGTGGTTTTGTAGACCGTCTGAAAAACCGGCAGCAAACTAGCACAATGGGGCTCTATGGAAAACCCGTGCAGCAGTCCCCACTGCACGGGTTTTCCATCCGGCGGTTTTTTAAACTGCCTGCCGCCTGAAAAACATTGTGCCTGCACATTCTTCCATCCGGTTTTCGAACGGAATCTGTGCATGTCAGTGTGAAGGGGAAGGGCTTTTCTCCGCTCATTGTGGAGAAGAGCAGTCACCCCACCCCTCCTTGGGGGGCCGTGTGCACGGTGCTAAAACTGAACAAATACCGGTCGGATAAACCGACCGGTATTTGTCCATTGCCGTGTAAACGGGCCCTTAGGATTCTAAATCCCAAGGCAACATCTACACCGCAAATGTGAACGCCGTCCAAAATTCGACAGCATTTTGACATTGCAGGACCGCAGCTTTGCGCAAAAACCACGGTCCATTTTAAGATTTGGCATCGGCGCCTTGCACTCAATTTAATGGGGCTGGCGGCAAATCCGAGCGGAATATACAACGTTGCATATTCCGCCGGATTTTAAACACGATGGTAAAATATCCGTGCGGCGTAGTCCATAGAACGGATTATTTTATTGCTGTCTATGCAGCACAGGGTACAGTTGGATTTTCGGCGTATTCAGTATTTTGAAAACCGACGGTGTTCTTTTGCTGTGTAGACCTAGCCTCAAACTGCGTCGCCTAATGACTGTTTTAACAGTGTTTTACACAAGAACCAAAGGATTTTTATCTACAACCGTTTTGTTTTTTTGCCGCGGTTTTAGGATTCAGTTTTTCGATCTTTTTTGCATCATAGAGCGCTATTAAGTTTTTTGACACGGATCCACGCTAAAATACACGCACAAAGCTTTCTGATAATTTTTCTTGGCATCCCATTAATTGTAATAGTAAATTTTCTGCCGTTTTCTGACTAAACCACGTCGGAACATTGAGCATGTTCTAAATTTTTTGGGGAAAAAAAAAAGTTTTGAAATTGGACCATACAAAATCCGAGTGGTGTAGACTTCAGTTCGGATTTTTACTTGAGGTCTATGGGGACGGTTGATTTTACCGTGTTTTTAATGGTTTGCGAAATTTGCATTAATTCTCTACTGGAAATGCTTGCCGCGTGGACAGACTAAAACAAAGGAGATTAATTGCTTTTTGGTTTAAGCTCTCTTCACTATAGATAAGATCTCCTGCTCTCATGTCAGTGCAATTAAAAGAGCTGTGAATATGAAGCTAATATGAGACCCACCCAGAGCCTGACCAGGAAGAGACAGGAAGCATGACTCTAAAACTGTCTTTGACTCTGCGAAGCAGCCCGGCGAGACAACCCTTTTAAAGACGTTCCTTTCTCGACCCTCAGTGGTAATTTTTCCGTGAGCTGACGACCTCAGATAGCCCGGTTGCCTGGCTGTTAGAAGACATAGCCCTAGCAGTGTTGCTCAGATAGGTCCCTGCTCTGTTTAACCAAATGTGTGGGGGACAAAAAAATTCCCTAATTTGGGGTTAGGGTTAACAGATTTTTATGGGTTATCGTACTGTTGAGTGGCACTCCCATTAAAGAGTCACTGTTCGTCTGTTGTCACCTCCAGTAACCATAACCTAGGGGTTACTACGATGTTTTGGTTCAATATTGCTTCTGGTTATTATAGCCTCACGCCACTACTCTGTGCTCCTCCTCTTAGACCTGTCCTCTGCCTTTGACACTGTCGACCATTCCCTCCTGCTAGAAGTCCTCTCCTCCCTCGGCATCACGGACTTGGCTCTTTCCTGGATCTCCTTGTACCTCACTGATCGGACATTCAGCGTCTCTCATTCTCGCTCCACTTCCTCCCCCCGGCCACTCTCTGTTGGTGTCCCCCAGGGGTCAGTCCTGGGCCCACTACTCTTCTTTCTCTACACCCTTGGCCTCGGTCAGCTCATAGCCTCACATGGCTTTCATTACCACCTATATGCTGATGATACCCAACTCTACATCTCCGGCCCAGATGTCACTTCTCTTCTCTCCGGGATCCCAGACTGTATATGGTCCATATCCTCCTCCCGACACCTAAAACTAAATGTGGAGAAAACTGAAATCATCGTCCCACCGTCTCACTCCATCCCTCCACCTGATCTCTCTATCACAGTCAACGGCTCTACTCTCTCAGCTGTTCCGCAAGTCCGGTGCCTTGGGATAATCTTCGACTCCTCTCGGTCTTTCAAACCACACATCCAAGCCCTCACCTCTGCTGCCGCCTCCACCTAAAAAATATCTCTCGCATCCGCTCATTCCTCAACTTCGACTCTACAAAAATGCTGGTCCATGCCCTCGTCATCTCCCGCCTAGACTACTGCAACATCCTCCTCTGTGGCCTCCCAGCTAGCACCCTTGCTCCCCAATCCATCCTCAACTCTGCTGCCCGTCTGATCCACCGCTCTCCTCTCTACTCCTCTGCCTCTCCCCTCTGGCAATCCCTTCACTGGCTTCCCATTGCCCAGCGCATTCATTTCAAGTTACTAACCATGATCTACAAGTCTCTCCATAACCTCTTCCCTCCATACATCTCTGCCCTAATTTCCAAATATCTCCCCCCACACACTCTCCGCTCCTCACAGGACCTTCTTCTCTGCTCTCCTCTTATCAGCTCCTCACACAACCGTCTCCAAGACTTCTCCCGTGCTTCCCCCACGTTCAGGAAATTACTGCCCCAACACATCAGACTCTCCTCCACCCTCCCCAGGTTCAAGAGCAACCTGAAAACCCACCTCTTCAGGAGCCTATAACTTACAATAACCTATCAGCCACTGTGCCACCCCAAAATCACGTCTGCCCCTCACCTTCTGTCTCTCTCCTCCACCGTAGATTGTAAGCCCTCGTGGGCAGGGCCCTCACTCCCCCTGTTCCAGTCGTAAGTCATTCACTGTTATCAATGTACTTGTTTGACATATGTTATGTATGTAACCCCCCTTGAATGTACAGTGGAATCAATGGCGCTTTAAAATAAATAATAATAACATAGGGTTAGCACAATAAGATGTCTATCCAGTGCAGTGTTGATCCAGAGGAATGCAAAAAACCCCATGAGGTAGAAAGCAATTGTCCTCATTTTAGGAAAAAAAAATTCCTTCCCCTAGTACAGAGTTTGGCAGAAGATGTTGGTTGTTCCCAAAGAGTTATGAACAAAATACAGGGCTAGTATAGAGAACGGAACAGTTTCTAACATTCCGTCATCATGGAAACCTAGTACAGACTGTAGAAGATGATGGTTGTTCCCTGTCAGTTATGAGTAGAATACAAGACAAGTATAAGAGAATGGAAAGGATTCTAAGATGCCTTCATCATGGAAACCTAGTACAGACTGTAGCAGAAAATGATGGTTGTTCCCTGTCAGTTATGACTAGAATACAGGGCAAGTATAAGACAAAAGAAAAGGATTCTAAGGCTCCTCTATCATAGAAATTTAGTACAGAGTTTTCGGAAGATGTTGGTTGTTCCCTGTCGGTTATGACTAGAATACAGGGCAAGTATAAGAGAACAGAAAGGATTCTAAGGCTCCTCTATCATAGAAATTTAGTACAGAGTTTGGCGGAAGATGTTGGTTGTTCCTAGCCAACTATGAGTAAAATATATAAGTATAATGTATGTAAGTATAAAGAAAATGGGAAGATTATAAGAGGAGAGGATCCAGGTAGACCAAAGATGTGGCTTCCCACAGCCTGAAGATTTTACTGTAATTTATGCTGGAAAGGGGTGTAAATTATGACTGGAATCTGCTCCTTGTTGGGCACATGGGCTGCTAGAATATACACCAAAAGTTTTGCGGCATACACCACTCGATACATTTGGGGCATCCGGCGTGTGAAACATTGGTCTCATTGAATTCCCCACCATATACGGGTGATTTTTTTTTTTGTTCCCACCAGCGGGATTATCCTTCATGTACATTACCTATGCATTAGTTTCTCAAATCGGGTTACCCCTTTAAGAAGAGCAATGAGAGTACAAGCCTCATCTGTCTGCTTATGTTCCATCATTTTTGGTGCTTTTGAAAAAAAAGAAAAAGAAATTCCCCCCCCCCCCCCCACATTCTTGATAACTATTTTTCAGACAGATTTTTTTCCCCCCTCTTTGGTGTTATTGGAAGTTCTGTCATCTCCACAGATTGATGCCTGAAATAATTAATACTCCCAGACTTTATAATCATCTGTTAACCGGCCCGTGCCAAATATACGAGATGCGTTGGATTGCAATCTGTTAATGTGCAATGCAAAATTGGAGAGAGAAAAAAAAGTGACTGTTTTGGCATTCGCAGGTTTACCCGTTGTTCGTCGTCTTTCTAGAGCGGGGGAACAGCTGATACTTGATGCAGAGGCGGGGAGGTTGTAATATGAAAGTTAGAGGACTCATTACTGACTTTGTGCATAGAGCAGTATATTGTGGGAGCTCAATTACCAGTATGCAACACCTGAGCTGTTGAATCACACGCCTGACAACAGGTGGGGCCGAGCTGCTGTCTGTTGCTAAGGGCAACCAGCAGGATTTTTAATGCTGCTTTGAATGTGAATGGAGAAATGACCTAAGGTAACTCAAAAACAGAAAATCAAAGATTTGAGAAAGTGGTGTAACTTTTTGGGTAGATTTAGATGTTGAATGTTGTCCCTTCTACTGTTGTATTCGTTGTATGTTGCAGGGGTTTATGGTAAGCAATTTTCCACGCACTAAAATAAAAAGCAGATTTAAGTGACGGGGATCTATATGTATAAGTGATGGCTTCAATTTGGCAATTTGAAATTTCTTGTATTTTCCCTCTAAGCCAGGCATCCTCAAACTGCGGGCCCTCCAGCTGTTGGGAAACTACAATTCCCATCATGCATTTATAGAATCTATAACAGTGGGCATGATGGGAGTTGTAGTTCCCAACAGCTGGAGGGACGCAGTTTGAGGAAGCCTGCTCTAAGCAATGGATGGAGCCGTTTGCATAGATCTGACCGATCATCCATGCAGGATTATGAAAGGAGGTTTTACCAGTCAGTGCATCCCACCACTACTGAGAAGATGCAGCCACCGTTAAAGGTGTTGTTCAACTACAAAAATTAGCTTTCGACGTTTAGGGAACGGTAAATGAAGACTTTTTCCAAATATATTGATTTGCTTATTTTGCTTTGTTGCTATATGAGAGATTTTATCTGCTCCGAGTGCACACAGGTTTCTCTGGTTAGCGTCCTGCTTTCTCCTTCTCTCTGCTCTTTGTTTTTTTCTGAGAGCAGAGAGTGACGACGGCACACAGGACTGCTGGCAGCTCGAGAACAGAGTGTGTGATCTCTAACAAACAAAGGGGAGTAATTACTTTTGATTGATTTACTTTGAGCTCTGAAGCTCTCTGCTCTATAGATAACATCTCTTGCTCTAATGTCAGTGCAATTAGAAGAGCTGTGAATACGGGGCTGATATGCTAATCACTACTATAAAACCACCCACTGCCTGACCAGGACGAAACGGGAAGCATGAATCTAAAGCTGCTTGTGATTCAGTGGAACATCATAGTGTGACTACCCCTTTAAATCGGGTGATTGCTGGGTTCTGATGGTTACAAGCCATCAAAATGAAGCATTAAATGTGCCCAATTAAATAAATGGGTTATCCAGTAATAAAGCTCCTGGCAAAAGTGATAGAACCCCCTCTATTCCCCAGCTCTGACACTGGAGAAGGGATAGAGTGCTCCTCCCACCTTAATAGGTTATGCCCTTAGGGTATGTTCACACGGCATATTCGCGGGTCTTACTTCGGGGTGTAATTTCACTGCCATGCACCAGAGGTGCGTCCCTCAAATACATTAAAGTCAGCACTTATTGAGTGCTATGATTGTGCTGCGTATTCCCTGAAGAAGTGACATGTGACGCGCCGGGGAAAGCGGAAGTTAATGGGAGCCGGCCCGCGCCTACTTTTAAAACACCAGGGGTGACATGTGGGAACGGGGCTGCGCCAGGCGTCCTTTCAGCCCAAAAACTGGCGCAGCCCCGTTCGCTCTATTTGTAACCAGACGCACTCCAATATAAGGCACATTAGAGCGCCCACAGCACTTTGTGATGCGCCTGATTTTGGGGAGCATGCTGTAGGCAGGGCACACTGCAAGCGTACGAAGCTACGCATTTATAGTTTCAGTACGGCAAATCCAGGCGCATTACAGCTGGAACAGGTAGAGCACTTTAAAAGTGGTTTACCTGAGCCAGAACTGTTGCTTTGTAGCTAGAAAGCGCTAAATCGATGACCCGCAGTAGAACAGGTTCATAGATTCAGGCGCAATCTACATTACTAATGCGCACAAAAAGAATGGCGCCTGGGTGGCAAAAGTCATACATGTCGCCCCAGGCGTATAGCGGAGCGCACAGTACGCACCACTATACGCCTTCAAGAAGCCGTGTGAACCTACCATTAGTGTCCCAAGAGCAATGGTCCTCTGTGCCGTGGCTGCACTGATAGGTGGCTGCGCATGCGCGGTTCTCTCCGTTCACTACTTTAAAGGGGTTGTCTCACTACATTGATTCATCTTACCTCAGTCCTGTTTTCTTGGTTTCGTTTTGAATTCAGAGGCTTGTTTACTGGCTTCCACTAGGCTGCAGTAGAAGCCAGGTCTGTAGCTATAGCAACCAGTGCTGACAGCCTATCATGAGGGATCGAACCGGTCTGTAGCTATAGCAACCAGTGCTGACAGCCTATCATGAGGGATCGAACCGGTCTGTAGCTATAGCAACCAGTGCTGACAGCCTATCATGAGGGATATCATGAGGGATCGAACCGGTCTGTAGCTATAGCAACCAGTGCTGACAGCCTATCGTGAGGGATCGAACCGGTCTGTAGCTATAGCAACCAGTGCTGGCAGCCTATCATGAGGGATCGAACCGGTCTGTAGCTATAGCAACCAGTGCTGGCAGCCTATCATGAGGGATCGAACCGGTCTGTAGCTATAGCAGCCAGTGCTGACAGCCTATCATGACAGGTCTGTAGCTATAACGACCTGAGGAGCTGATGCAGCCCATGCAAGAGGGGATATCTAGGAATAAGTAGGACACTGTTAATGGACACATATTGTAAAGTAACTTGTTTTTGCAAGATCTTTAACATAAAAAGCTATCCAATCAACAATACGGAAGGGAACTATAATCAGATCAAGGAGGGGAAAGAATTATGGAATCGCCTTGTAAATTACATTTGTGAACCAAATCCCGACCCAAATACAAATCAGTCTCCAGGATAAGTGCTCTCGGATCTTGTTGAGCTGTGACCTCGGCTCATTGTAAAAAAAACCATGGCTGTAACAAGAGCTGTTCATTGTAGCCGTAGAAAAGATTATAAGATTCCTTCAAGATTGAAATCCAGCACAGATTGAGGCAGATGATGTTGGTAGCTCCCATTCAGCTGCCTTTAAAATACGGGGCAAGTACAAAGATAATGGGAAAGATTATAGCACTACTTAATCATCGAAATCTAACACAGAGTGCGGTAACAGATTTTGGTTGTTCTCACTCAACTTTGTGTAAACTGTGGGGCAAGTATAAATATAATGGGAAGGATTATAAGACTCCTTTACTACGGAAATCTTGTACACAGTGCGACTGAAGCTGTTGGTTGTTCCCAGTCAGCTGTGAGTCAAATATGGGGCAAGTACCCAGTGTCCACGAAAATAAGACAGTGTCTTATATTAATTTTTGCTCCTAAAGATGCACTATATCTTATTTTCAGGGGATGTCTTATTTTTCCACAAGAAATTGTAGCACGCTATACTAGTGTGTGTGTGTGTGTGTGTGTGTGTGTGTATGTATGTATGTGTGTGTATATATATATATATATATATATATATATATATATATATATATATATATATATATATATCTTAAAGTTTAGAGTTACAAACCATAGGATATATGTATGTAAAGGACATTTTATGGCAGCTGCAGTGACTTATCTCAAAGGATGGCAAATGTGACATGCTGGGACTTGTAGAACTAGAAGTTCCAGCATGCCCCATCAGCCATCCTGTGAGATGTTTGTGTCAGTATCATTGCTCTGTTCTCCACCCCCCATCCCTCACTTACTTGTACAATGTCTCCCGTCCTGGGATGTTCGGGACCTGTGGTGACATCAGTCACCTGACCTCCCTGCACAGGTCCTTCAAAACTCTTCTACAACAATATGTCCCAGGGATGTTTCTCGGGGTGAGCGAAGCTTGGGAATACCCGCACCCCCACCTTTCCTCTGCCCACCCTTAGGGATGGCTCTGTGTATGGGGAGCTGCAACAATGATTTCCTCTGTCTTACTTTCGGGGGTGTCTTATTTTCGGGGGGAAACGGTATGAGAAAGCAGAAAGGATTAGGAGATTTGTTAACCATGGAGATCTAGGATAGAAGACTTTGGTTGTTCCTATTCAGCTGTGTGTAAACTGTGTATGGCAGCCTATTCATTTCTATGGACATCATGTCATAGGATATTTGACCTGCTAAGGTCACTGTGGCGAGAATGTGTAGCTAGGTGAGATTTCCCTTTTGACTAGATCTGCTGCTCTGGGAGCTAGACTTGCTGTAGATGGTTGTTTCAATGGGATCATACTTCACCAGATATGGATGATTATTGTTTCCACCAGCGGGAATATCCTTCATGTACATTACCTACATGTTATTTTCTCAAATCGTGACACCCCTTTAAGAAGAACAATGAGAGTACAAGCCTCATCCATCTGCTTATATTATGTTCCATCAAGTTTTGGTGTTCTTGAAAAAAACTTTATACTTTGGAGAAATTAGAAAGAAAATGGGCAGGATTAGAAGACTTTCTGACCATGGAAATCTAGTACAGAATTTGGCAGAAGATGTTGGTTGTTCCCAAACAGTTATGAATAAAATACAGGGCTAGTATAGAGAACAGAAACGATTCCAAGACACCATCATGGAAATCTAGTACAGACTGTAGCAGATGATGATGGTTGTTCCCTGTCACTTATGACTAGAATACAGGGCAAGTATAAGAGAACAGAAAGGATTGTAAGGCTCCTCTATCATAGAAATCTAGTACAGACTGTAGCAGAAGATGATGGTTGTTCCCTGTTGGTTATGAGTAGAATACAGAGCAAGTATAAGAGAAAAGAAAAGGATTCTAAGACACCTTCATCATGGAAATCTAGTACAGACTGTAGCAGAAGATGATGGTTGTTCCCTGTCAGTTATGAGTAGAATACAGGGCAAGTATAAGGGAACAGAAAGGATTGTAAGGCTCCTCTATCATAGAAATTTAGTACAGAGTTTGGCATTAGATGTTGGTTGTTCCTAGCTGGCTATGAGTAAAATACAGGGCAAGTATAAAGAAAATGGGAAGATTATAAAAGGAGAACATCCAGGTAGACAAAAGAAGATGGGGCTTCCCACAACCTGCAGCTTTTACTGTAATTTATGCTGGAAAGGGGTGTAAATTATGACTGGAATCTTCTCCTTGTTAGGCACGTGGACTGCTAGAATATACACCAAAAGTGTTGAGGCATCACTTAATACATTTGGGGCATCCAGCTTATGAAACATTGGTCTTATTGAATTCCCCTCCAGTGTCAGTTACCGAAATGTAAGAAATTTTCTGAAAAATTAGAACTGAATACCAAGAAAACACAACGACCCTGCTCTAAAAAGTAGCTGTCATGAAGGAAAGTGACTTAATTTCGTAAACCAGCGTTGTCCGAGGAACTAATGCTGGACCTGTCTGATTCTTATGAAATCTATGAGTATGTTGTTGATACAGCCCCTTTTAAGGTATTTTGTTACCCTTTAAAGAAGACCGCTAGTCGGTCTAAAATATTGCATTTAGGATGTTCCTAAAAGGGTTGTCTTACTACTAAGATTAGCTTTCAACATGTAGGGAACGGTAAATGAAGACTTTTTCCAAACGTATCGCTGTGTTTATTTTGCTTTGTTGAGGAGAGCAGAGGGATTTTATCTGCTCTAAATGCACACACAGATGAGAGAGAGAAAGCAGGTTAGTGACGTCGCCATAGGTCGGCACACAGGATGCCGGCAGCTTGAGAACAGTGTGTGTTCCTAACAAAGTAGACTAATTACTTGTTTACTTTGAGCTCTGAAGCTCTCTGCACTATAGATACAGTTAGGTCCATATATATTTGGACACTGACACAATTTTTTATTTTTTTGTACCTTTTTATATAACTATATTTCAGCTTTCATTTGAGTGTATCCACATTAAAATTGGAGGAAGGGTTTAGGAGTTACAGCTCCTTAACATGCGCCACCCTGTTTTTAAAGGGACCAAAAGTAATTGGATAATCGAGTTAACCCCTTAACGCCGAGGCTTTTTTTTTTTTTTGACGGTCGTTTTTCCCTCTCGCCTTTCCAGAGCCATAACTTGTTTATTTTTCTACCTACATAGACGTATGAGGGCTTTTATTTTACAAGACAAGCTGTACTTTCTAATGGTTATTCATATTATCATAGATTTTTTTTGCAGTTTCCCAGTATACTCTAAAGTGGGGCAAAATGTTAATACGTTTCCGTGACCCAAAAAAACGCAATTTAGCGTTTGGATTTT
The DNA here is from genome assembly GCA_025379985.1 of Phyllomedusa bahiana. Taxonomy (NCBI): domain Eukaryota; kingdom Metazoa; phylum Chordata; class Amphibia; order Anura; family Hylidae; genus Phyllomedusa; species Phyllomedusa bahiana. The sequence goes on from JAODAL010005108.1 coordinate 20,634, forward strand.
TTTTTTCTTCTACGGTGTTCAGCGTACGGGATCAATGATGCTATTTTAATAGATCGGACTTCCTCGGACGTGGCGATACCAAGTACGTGTACATTTTGTATTTTTTTTTACTTGTAAAATGGCAAAAGGGGGGGGGGGTGATTTGAACTTTTAATTTTTTAAAATTTTTTTACACTTTAACTAGGGGCGCTATCGTTTCTACAACCTGCATTGTATAGACAGTGCATTAGGTTGTACAAAGATGGCGGTTTCCCCACTTCCTGGGGCCGGAAGTGAGGAATTCGAAAAGATGGCAGTGATGGAAGCCTTCACAAGGCTTCCAGCTGCCATGTTCACCAATTGGAACCCCAAGATTTCGCTGCGGGTGTCCCAGTCGGAGTGAGGAACGGTGTGTGGCACCGTTTCTCATTCATTTAGAAACCACGGCCGTCTTTGTTGTGGCGTCTAAGGGGTTAAACAGCGCAGGATGGCAGCGGCGCCCTACTGTGCTGTAACCACTGGGTGTTGGCTGCAATTAGCAGCTATCACCAGGCGGCTGTGTAGCGGGTTTGCAGCGCGATCCCGCTACAAAGCTCCTAACCGGCACTACGTCGAAGGTCGGTAAAGGGTTAAAGGCTGTTTCATGGGCAGGCGTGGGCAATTCCTTCGTTATGTCATTCTCCATTAAGCAGATAAAAGGACTGGAGTTAATTTGAGGTGTGGTGTTTGCATTTGGATGATATTCCTGTGAAGAAAACATGCGTTCAAAAGAGCTCTCCATGCAGGTGAAACAAGCCACCCTTAAGCTGCGAAAACAGAAGAAACCTATCCGAGAAATTGCTACAATATAAGAAGTGGCAAAATCTACAGTTTGTTACATTCTGAGAAAGAAAGGAAACCCTGGTGGAAGACCTGGACATCCACGGAAGACAGCAGTGGTGGGTTATCGCCAAATAGTTTCTATGGTGAAAAGTCTCAAGTCTATAGATAAGAGCTTAGCAATCAACTCCGGGTCTAGCTACCATTTTAGTTGACGGCTACAAAACAATAACCTAAACCGCGCGGCATATATGTCCGACCAGTGTATCAGAGAGGATCCTCTTCATATCACATTGCCGCACTGTACAGATAGTGAGTGGCGGATGAATGACCTGCACGTCTATAGATTGCGTAATCCTTGTCCTAAACTGCAAGGGGTTGATTCGGGGAGAAGGTGCACGCTCCTCCCTCCACAACCTGTTGTGTGTGTTCATCCGCGGCGAGATTGCTGCCAATCTCGTACATGGACGGGAGCAGACGCAGCAGCGTTATTATACAATTGTAGCTGATGTGTGTCAATGAGCGCGCTGTCTGTGGCTGGGGGCGAGCGACGGGGGTGTCGTTGTGCAGGAGAAGCGTGCCGCATGGTGAGAGCGCTGCTGCCGCTCTTTGCTCAAGTGTGTTACTTCTGCGCGCTCGTACCCTGACATTTTCCGCATAGTAGAACTAGGACAAATCGGAGCGAATTAAAGTGGCCCTGTCGCGATGCGGCTGCGGAAGCCAAAACAACGCCAGGCACTGATCACATAGTACTAAAGGTTATGCACCATTTTGCAGTCATTTTTAGTTTGCAAATGTCTCTTAAATACAAAAAAACAGTTAATATACCTATGCTTTCAACAATACCAGTTTGTGAGAAGGGTCCTGTGTTGGGATCCCCATAATTAGCTGTGATCTGTGGGAATAAACCTAGAAGTAAGCATTCATTTTCCCAGTAGCGCCACCACAGGGAAAATGAAGCATTACACTGTGTCCATTCACATCAATAGATTGTCCATATAATGCAGGACAAGACACGTCCTCCAGAGGGAGAAATACTCTTTGTAGCCACTCTTTAGTCTCCTCACCTTAGATCTAGCGCTGCACCGTCCTCACACTCTGCCGGTGTTTTGTCAAACAGGGACGTCGCCAGCTGCATCAGTGACGTCTCCACTCGAAAGACATAGACAAAAGACTGGCGGGCATGAGCACAGAGCAGCACTGAATCTGAGGGGAGAGGTTAGTATAATTTTTATTTTTTTTGTTTCAAATGGGGTGCGTCATGCTTTTAAAAAAATAAAAAAGTGTATGTATGTGTGTGTGTATATATATATATATATATATAATATATATATATATATATATATACATATATATATATATATACACATACATACACACGTGTATACATACACACAGATATATATATATATATATATATATATATATATATATATATATACATACACATATATATACACATATATACGCGCGCACACGCATGTGTGTAAGACCACAGAAAAATGGGACATTATTCAATCAAAAAACACACAAGGTCATACAGCTCAATGGCTGAACAATGAAGTAATCCCAGTAGGAGGCAATATAAGCCCCAGTGCAGACAGTTGTTCACACATCCACCCACTAGGGGGCAACTGCCTAGTAAAAAAAAAAAAAAACTGCACAATGGATAATTACTAGTTCACACTAGTATGCAGGAAAGCCACAATATCATGCAAGGTTGAGACAATTACACGTGGGACCCTTTATATGGCCTTATATATGTGCACTTGTAATAGAAGCAATTGCCTCACCTCAGGCAAGCAAGTGATTGTTTATCAGTATTTTTGTATTTGTGCAATCTCCTCTGTGTTGTATTGTGGCTTTTCAGCATACTGGTGTGAACTGGTACTTATTCAATGTGCGGTACAATGCTGTGAGTATAAGAATGGTAAGAGAACCATGCACGTGCAACCACCTCTCCGTTCTCTGCAACCAGGATGCTCACAACCCCAAACCTGGAGGTTAGGAGATGGACGTACCCATTTTAACAATTAGTCGTTTTAGGTATACAACTCCACTGCGTAGGTGTCAGCCATTTTGTTGTGATGGTGGAGTACGGGGGTAGGGGAAGAAGGATTCTTACCTGCGTAGGTGTCAGCCATTTTGTTGTGATGGCAGCGTACGGGGTTAGGGGAACAAGGATTCTTACCTGCGTAGGTGTCAGCCATTTTGATGTGATGGCGGAGTACAGGGGTAGGGGAAGAAGGAATCAAACCTGCGTAGGAGTCATCCATATTGTGATGGCGGAGTACGGGGGTAGGGGAAGAAGGATTCTTACCTACGTAGGTGTCAGCCATATTGTGATGGCGGAGTACGGGGGTAGGGGAAGAAGGATTCTTACCTACGTAGGTGTCAGACATTTTGTGGGGTAACCTAATCAGAAGTAGAATTTTCAAAAATGTTGGAAAATCTTCTTACAGTGGGTAATCTTAGAAAATGCACTGACCCACAAAATAGCGGAGGGTCCCAGTTTTTTAATTTTACTTAAAGGGTTCTCTAGTTTGAAGAACCCATTTTAACACCTTGTTAGTAAATTCTGAATTCATAGAGGATCCTCATCTCTTTGCAAGTGTGAAGAGCAACTACTAAGTGCGTCTCTCGCTGTGGAGGACCTGTTTTGTCTTTTACATGGACATTGTGCAATACTTAATTTCTCCTGCGGAGGCGCTGCAGGGAAATTGAACACTTACTGCCAGTTTGCCCAATAGAATACAGCAGATTGTTGGGGGTACCATCAAGTGCACACTGTCTAATATATCCTGTTCGAAAGGGGGGACGTTCATCTTTCATGAACCTTTTTGAAAATAGGCTTGTTGTCATGGGACCCTTCCAACAAGTAGGGATTATCCTAAAGCGGAGAACCCCTTTAATGCATCAGGGATGTTTTTATGTAGAACTATGAGTATATCAACCCGAGTGTCCCTTAAAGGGGTTGTCTCACTATATTGATTTGTCTTACCTTTGTCCTATTTTCTTGGTGTCATTTTGAATTCAGAGGCGTGTTTAGGCTGCAGTAGAAGCTAGGTCTGTAGCGTAGCAACCAGTGCTGGCAGCATATCCTGAGAGATAGAAAAGGTCTGTAGCTATAGCAACCAGTGCTGGCAGCATATCCTGAGAGATCGAACAGGTCTGTAGCTCTAGCGACCAGTACTGGCAGCCTATCAGGAGAGATCAAAGAGGTCTGTAGTTATAGCGACCAGCGCTGGCAGCCTATCAGGAGAGATCAAACAGGTCTGTAGCTATAGCGACCAGTGCTGGCAGCCTATCAGGAGAGATCAAACAGGTCTGTAGCAATAGCAACTAGTGCTGGCAGCCTATCAGGAGAGGTCAAACAGGTCTGTGGCTATAGCAAACAGTGCTGGCAGCCTATCAGGAGAGATTAAATAGGTTTGTAGCTATAGCAACCAGGTCTGGCAGCCTATCAGGAGAGATCGAACAGGTCTGTAGCTATAGCAACCAGTGCTAGCAGCCTATCGGGAGAGATTGATCAGGTCTGTAGCTATAGCGACCAGCGCCGGCAGCCTATCGGGAGAGATCAAACAGGTCTGTAGCTATAGTAACCAGTGCTGTCAGCCTATCAGGAGAGATCAAACAGGTCTGTAGCTATAGTAATCAGTGCTGGCAGCTTATCAGAATAGATCGAACAGGTCTGTAGCTGTAGCAACCTGAGGAGCTGATGCAGTCCATACAAGAGGGGATATCTAGGAATAGGTAGGACACTGTTAATGGACACATATTGCAAAGTGACTTGTTTTTGCAAGATCTTTAACATAAAAAGCAGCGATCCTTGTAGTGAGACAATCCCTTTAAGACTGGTTTCAGGAACCACAGCTGAAGTCATTTAATGCTTTAAGTCGCTCTATTTTTTTTCATTTAAGAGCGCCTGAACTCCAGCCCTGTAATTTCGGCGTTGTTACCCACCGTCTGATGCCATGTAAACCCCCCCGCGCTGGGGGAAGGTAACAATCTCGGGCCCTGGCATGCTACAGTATTTGCTTCACACTGACATTTCTGTGTGTTATGAAAAATTATACATATTTTCCCCGCTCTTCAATGTCGCTCTCTTCTCTCAAGAACGTACTGGAGAAGAATGCGAGCGATTGCGAGACCCGTGCGCTAGAACAACCACAATAAAAACCAGGCGCAAAACCTGTTTGCATCTGAAGAGGTTTAATCCCCATAGTGCTCCCTCACAAATCTGCGCTCCCATTGACACCGCTTTGTCTGGGAGGCTCGTCCCTTAAAGCGACGCCTCCCCCCCTCTTGTTAAAGGCTCATTTACATCAATAAATGTGAAGAACAAACTAATAAGCCTGTTTTACCTCCCTGGGAGGGCTAAGTATTCTGCCCTTGTTGTAATGGAGATCGTCTCTTCATATACAGACTGCCTGCTGAGCCGGTGCTGTGCTAGTGTTTATTCACAGCAGCCAATCAGAGGAGCCAGAGCAGCAGGCTGAGCCAATGATGAGCGAGGAGGTGTGTCTCAGACTACCCTGGACATTTATGGCAAATCTTGTTGAAGGGCCCTAAATGTGCCAGATGGAAATACCCCTTAAAGGGAATGTATCCTCAAAGGATGACTTGGTGTTTAACCTTTGTTTTTTTTTATGTCAAACACAGGTTGTGTTTTTTTTTTTTTTTATTATCCATATAATTATCAGTATTTTTAGACAAATCCAGCAGTTTTCACTTTAGCCTCTCTGCCGAATTCACAATAAACAGACGCTTCCTGTTCTGTAGAGAGAACTTTTCAGCAGTCTCCCCATTATCAGCACAGGCAGGATTACACTGAGAGGTGACACCAATGTGTATAGATAACACAGGATCCACCATTCACAATAGACTGACACTGTTCTGTAGAGATCACTTCCCCGCAGTCTCCTCATTATCAGCACAAGCAGGGTCACACTGAAAGGTGACACCAATGTGTATAGATAACACAGGATCCACCAGTCACAATAGACTGACACTTCCTGTTCTGTAGAGATCACTTCTCTGCAGTCTCCTCATTATCAGCACAGGCAGGGTTACACTGAAAGGTGACACCAATGTGTCTAGATACCACAGGATCAACCAGTCACAATAGACGGACAAGTACTGGGCTGTCGAGATCACTTCTCAGCAGTCTCCTCATGCTAAGCACAGGCAGGATTACACTGACACCAATGTGTATAGATAGTGAGAAATAAAAGAGAAAAAGAGGGGGGGGCTCTATGGTGAAGTATGTCCAAATTGGAAAAAGAATGAAATGGTGATGCTCACCTGGAGCTGTTGTGCATATAATATAGAGGCACAATGCTCATAGACGCATGGTTGGCTCTCTCCGAGTCTCCGAACGGTAGCCGCTGATCCTTCACTCCGAGACCGATCGCACGGCAGCGTGTACGAACAATGTAGAAAATACCGAGGTATAGAAGATGGATCCGGCGCCCTGTTCTAGAACAAATGCTTCCTCTCGGATATGAGGATATATTAAAATAAAGTATTTATTCTAATAAAAGATTATGAAAAGAGCATTTAGACGTTTTCCACATTAACACTAAAATAACGCGTTTCACGCCGCACACCGGCGCTCATCAGATACAAAGGAAGCATTTGTTCTAGAACAGGGCGCCGGATCCATCTTCTATACCTCGGTATTTTCTACAATGTGTATAGATAACACAGGATCCACCATTCACAATAGACTGACACTTCCTGTTCTGTAGAGATCACTTCTCCGCAGTCTCCTCATTATCTGCACAAGAAGGGTTACACAGGATCCCCCAGTTACACTAGGAGATGTCACAGCTCGCCCTCCCTGCGCACTAACTTCTTCCCAGGTCACAGAGCATGCCCACAACGCTCTCCTATAGACATCAATAGGTCTGCTTCTGTTCACAGGCTCCTTGAAGCTGCTGTAAAGCACCTCTCTAAATGCTGTTAAAGCAGTTTAGCCAAGATAGCCGCCCCATAGTCCTATACAGAGATCCGAAATTTAACAAAAAAAAACTACAGTCAGAAAATAAAAATGACCAAAAACAAAAGAATATGGATCAGGATCTTGTTTTTATTATTACAACAATTATTATAAAAAAATTGGCAACAGATTCCCTTTAAAAGGGTGTTCTCACCTTGCAGTTTCGCAGGGCCTGCTCCCGCTTCCTGTCCCAGTCTCCTCCATGCTTGACATTTTGATCAACACCACTTCAACGATCACCTGCGATTGCCACCTATCATCAGCGTTCCAGCACTGACACTGCCAGCAGTCTCCCCAATGCTTGACTTTCAGATCAACGCCACTGCATCGATTACCCGCCGTTCCAGCACTGACGCTGCCAGCAGTCTCCCCAATGCTTGACTTTCAGATCAACGCCACTGCATCGATTACCCGCCGTTCCAGCACTGACGCTGCCAGCAGTCCCCCCATCCTTTTCTTCATTTCCAGCTGCCGGCGGTCAGATTATCACCACTGCAGCCACCGATTGGCCGCAGCTGTCGCCTGCCATTACCTGTCTCCACTTCACTTTTGAACGAAGATATTAGGAAGTGTCACATGAACGCTGCAGCCGATAAGTGACTACATCGGTGACAATCTGATTGCCGGCAGCTAGAAGTAAGCGTAGGACCTTGCGAAGAACGCTGGAACACCGGTGGGTGGTGAGGTGAATGTGTTTTTTTTTATATAAGTTCTGCAGCAGTATGTTATTTAAAAGGGGTTGTGCAGGTTTATTTTTAAAGGTATAAATAATACCGCCATATATCAGAGAGCTCACATAGTATTGTTACATAGTAGAAAGCCACCATGTTGTGTTATTCCCTACAAAAAGGTACTATGTGTTTGCATCTGATTGGGCTTCCTTAACCTTTGGACCCAACCACCTATTGGTAGGAGATGGGAACTGCAGCATAAGTGGCAACAATTGAAGGTATAAACAATACCGCTATATATCAGAGAACAAGCATAGTAGTGCCAGAGAGCAAAAAGCCACCAATGTGTTACTTTCTACAACGTTTTTGTTTTAGCTGCTCCCTTAGTGATCCATAGTGTACAGCTCGTCTCCAGGGGATACGACCAGTGATGAGAGCTCCTCCGTCCTGGCCGCACATGCTCAGACCTCACCTTTCCTCTCAGGCAGCTACTGTCTATTCCCTGCCTACTAATCACACACACTCACTGCTGAGCGAGTGTTCAACCCCAGGTGTTGTCATTCTATTCCCGTCCTCTGTACTCCTTAGTAATTAGTCTAGAGTGCAAATAAAGTAATAAAAAAGTAACCTCAATCTGTTACGTGCATTGAAAAAAAAAAATCAACATTTGGTTCCTACAGGGATTTGAACCCAGGACCCTTATCCTGAAAGGCAGAGGTGGTAACCACTCAGCTACATTGTAAAATCACAGCTCTTCGTATAAACAGACCTTGTTTGACTTGTGTCAGCACACTATGGGGAAAGGCATGGTGATGTCAAGTCTGCTGGGTCACATGATATACAGTTCCAACAAATTATACCCGTCGTCTTTTGAACACACTGAAAGCTGCAGCAGTTCAGACCAGGTATGAAATGCCTTTGTATTAAAACCCCTTTAGGTATATGGTCCCTGACTCTAATTGTATGGGGACTCTAATTGGGGTTTTTACTGATTTGGATAATGCTAGACTGTGCAGGGACAGACCTCCTTTTGGTAACGGCCGTCTGAAAGTCTAACATTGTCCAAACAGTGCTGCCAGTCAGTGTGTGCAGTGATACACCCCTCTGAAAATTGGAATGGTAAAGCCCTTATGACTGACTCAGTAATAAATTTCCAGGAGGAATAACAGAGGAACATCACAACACAGTTATAAGAAGATGTCGGAGAACATCAGTTCTGACGCTAAGACACAGCAGTGGAGGCGGCTCGTACGCTCCGTAAGAGTGAGATCACAGACGTCCATGCAAGAACTGGGCACATTACACCGGTCTGGAATGAAGGCCCAAAAAAGGGGGAAGAAGCCGCGACTCCAATCTCCTCATAAGAAGCGTCGCAAAGAGTTTACAGGAAAGTACGAAGAATGGAAGAAACGGGGGATCTGGATGAGATGAAAGTCAATAGACCGGACTCTGATGGGGGGAATGGGAAGAACCAAGGGAGAAGGGGAGAACGGAGCGAGAGATGAAAGTCAATAGACCGGGCTCTGATGGGGGGAATGGGAAGAACCAAGGGAGAAGGAGAGAACGGAGCGAGAGATGAAAGTCAATAGACCGGGCTCTGATGGGGGGAATGGGAAGAACCAAGGGAGAAGGGGAGAATGGAGCGAGAGATGAAAGTCAATAGACTGGGCTCTGATGGGGGGAATGGGAAGAACGGAGCGAGAGATGAAAGTCAATAGACTGGGCTCTGATGGGAGGAATGGGAAGAACGGAGCGAGAGATGAAAGTCAATAGACCGGGCTCTGATGGGGGGAATGGGAAGAACCAAGGGAGAAGAGGAGAACGGAGCGAGAGATGAAAGTCAATAGACCGGGCTCTGATGGGGGGGGAATGGGAAGAACCAAGGGAGAAGGGGAGAACGGAGCGAGAGATGAAAGTCAATAGACCGGGCTCTGATGGGGGGAATGGGAAGAACCAAGGGAGAAGGGGTGAACGGAGCGAGAGATGAAAGTCAATAGACCGGGCTCTGATGGGGGGAATGGGAAGAACCAAGGGAGAAGGGGCGAACGGAGCGAGAGATGAAAGTCAATAGACCGGGCTCTGATGGGGGGGAATGGGAAGAACCAAGGGAGAAGGGGAGAACGGAGCGAGAGATGAAAGTCAATAGACCGGGCTCTGATGGGGGGAATGGGAAGAACCAAGGGAGAAGGGGAGAACGGAGCGAGAAGCTGAAAGAACTGTCATGTTCGGTGGAGGACGCCTGAGGATATGGGGAGGGGTCACAGCCAGAGATGTTGGATACTTGACCAGGATGGATGGTGACCTCAATGCTGAGCTCTATGGGAGTGTCCTACAAGATGAGTTACCTCATACACTCCAGTACTATTGGGATGAAGAGGACGACGTAGTGTCCAGCAGGACAACGACCTGAAGCAGACGTCAATGTTGGAGAAGGAAGGGGTCAATGACAATGAAGCAGAGTCGCTGGATCGGCCTCCACAGTCCCCAGACCTCAACCCAATCCAACACTTGTGGGGAGAGTTGAAAAAAAAGCTGTATTTGTATTAAAGTCCAGTCTGCACCAACATTGGGAATGTGTAGAAGAGACCTGGGATCAGATTTTGGTCAAGACCTGATCCAGAACCGAGAAGGATTCAGGCAGTATTGAAAACCAAAGGTGGATTTCCCAAATACTAACAAAATAATAAAAATTAACATTTTGATTTTTAGGAGCAAAGCACGAGTCTCCCGTTCAAAGCTGTAGTGGAAGGTGAGATATGGGGCCTAAGGCTATGTCTTCACTGCAGTGTTTTACGATCGTATTTTTTGCGCTTTTAGGATTTTAAAAGTGACGAAAATATGATCGTTCGTGCAGCCCCATAGATCACAATAGGAAAGACGAGCTGCAGTCTCCACAGCTCGTCTTTCCTCTGCTCGTCTTCTGGCGCCGTCGTATTATAAAACATGTTGCATAATACGCCGGCGCTTTTAGTTTTCTTGCCGTCTTCCCATACAATGTAAGGACGACGTCAAAAAGACGAGAAGCGACCGCGGATTTTGCACAAAACGTGACAAAACTGCGGTCCTGCATCGGAACAATTGTCAAAGGCAGTGTAGCCATAGCCTAAGGGTATGTTCACACAGCATATTGCGGCACGTATAATACGTGGCGCAATACGCCATGTTTTTCAGAACCACTCGCTGATCAGTGCGTAATCCCAAAGCAGGGGGTGGGAGGGCAGGCGCTGGCCCCATAGACACACATTGTTTGCGGCGCATAATCGCCGCTAACAATTGACATGTCAATTATCTCCCCGCACATACAATACGATCGTATTGTACACGCGGAGAGACGACGCGTAATCTATGGCTCTCTGTGTGAGCTATGAATTACCGTAATTGTGGCGCGCATTTCGCCACGTATAAAGCGCAATACACAGCGAAATGCGTACCGAAATACGTAGCATTTTGAGCCGTGTGGACATACCCTAAGAGTCAAAAGATGAAATTATTGTTACCCTTTTGCTTGTCGGGGTATATTCTACCTAAATATGATTATTGTATCATAAGGTGATAAACAGCCTGATGTTACCATCAGTTATCACTTAAACCTGCATGAGGGAGTTGGAGTTATGGAAATTGAGGAGTCGGAGCTTTGGCTGACCGACTTCACAGCCCTGAGTACTTGTTACATCTGGTGCCCCTGTGGCAGCGTTATGTCTTTGCAGCCTCAGAGCTGTATTCCCTGATGCCCTCATTGTAAGGAACCCAATGCCCTGAGAAATATGATAGTGACAGGTTATGTGCACCTATAGCTGGAATGAAAGCTCCTCTCCGCAGTATCCGGCAGAGCTGAAGAAATCTCCTGAAATACCCCGACAACTTTTCATTGTATTTGGCTTCAGCGGTGTCTTAGCCGAGTCCGCGCACATCATTAGAATGGCCGAGCGGGCTTGGTCAATCAGCTCCAGAAAACAATTAACTTTATTGGTGGCAGGAGGTCAGTGGCTTGTGACACCTCGTCACCTGCGGGAGCACAGTCTGGACGTATCTGCAAATTAGGATGTGGGAGGACCACCCGGACCCCCTCCTGCATGTACCGCAACTATGCGCCCGCATGATGCCTCTCCGGGCCTGATTAATGGAAGTGTTCACACTGGGCAGACCTACCTCGGCTCCATTCATCCTAATGAGGGAGAATTAAAATTTCTTCAAGCTCCAATGAGATGAATGGGAAATATCCAAAACAAATCTGCGCGTGTGAACGGTGCGGCGGGGCGAGCTTCCACTGTCAATATCGGATCACTTTCCACCATTGTCCTTTATTTGCTTTGGTCCATATCCGGTATATTGGTCAAGGGTAGCTTTGTCCGCCCCCCCCCTCCCCCTCCCCCCCCCCCCTTTAGAAACTCCATACATTGGGCCTCCTTTCTCCATACTGTGTAAGAGTAAGATGGTCTTTGTTGCCCATAGCAACCAAAGACAGTCTTGCTTTTAGACCGTTAAAAAAAAGGTTTCCCTTTTGGGAAAAACGGAGGGGGAGAAAGTTTAGGTTTCATGTATGAAATTGTCTTGGTCTAAGACTTTCTTTGTTCCCCGGCCCAATGGGGCCCAAACCAATCGGAGCCACAGCAACAATCGGAGCCACAGCAACCAATCGGTTAGCCCAGCAACCAACAAAGGGCGCCCCTTTAATTTCAATTGCTCAAAAAAAAAATAAACGGCTCGATTGGTTGCTAAGGGGTTCTGATTGGTTGCTATGGGCAAAAGAAGCTTAGACCTAGACCGTTTCAACATGAGGCCTTGGGGGACAGTAGAAAAGTCTTGGTCAAAAGCTTCCCTTTGTTGCCCATAGCAACCAATCAAGCCTGAAACCCAATCAAGAGGCCCCTTCATCTTTCAGAGCACTAAAAAAATGTAAGGGGGCCTCTGATTGGTTGCTATGGCCAAAAAGCTTTAAAAAAATTTAGACCAAGACATTTTTCATAAAAGGCCCCTTATGTTGTATTTCGGAGGGGGCAAAACAATAAGCTTTGTTTTTGTTTTTGAGCAACCAATCGGCAACCTGCGGGAAAATCGGGAAGTCGGTCAGTAAAGAGGAAGTGTATGGGAGGAGGAAGGAAGTGCAAGCGCTCGACAGCCAGCAGGAAAAACGGGAAAGCTTCAATCCAGCTAAAAGGGAAATAGGAAATTAAATGAGGGGGAAAAAAGGGGAACTGACTTTTGGGTAGTATGTGGGAAAATCGGGAAACGGATCAGAATTTTGTCAGACGGTAAGAAGGAAGTGCATTTAATTAATGGCCTGAAAAGCGAAAAAAAATTGCCATTTTATAAGTCAGACAAGAAAAAGGAATTTATGATAGGAAGAAGGAAGTGCACATCGAACCTTTGCAGAAATCGGAAAAACCAATCATTGTTCAGTCAAAACAGGAAAAGAAATTTATGATCAAAAAGGGGTGCAATCAATCACGACCTGTTGAAAGTCAAGGGAAAACCCAACGGGAAACCCCAGGCAAAAGGGGAAAAAAAAAAGGAAGGAAGTTCAACCAGTTGTAGCTTGTGGGGAAAAATTTGGGGATCCACTTGGAATTCTGTCAGCAGACGGGGGAAAAAAAGTGTATGATGGGGAAAAAGCAAGTGCAACCAATCAGCAGCTTGCAGGGAAAAATCAAAAACCAATCCCAAAACCTTCCCGACAGGGAAAATGAATGTAGGGTTTGGAAAAAGGAAGTTTCAGGCAGGAAAATCAGGGGAAACCCAAACTGAATCCGCTACACGCAGGAAAAGGAAAGACCTTTTCTCCCAAACTTAAAGGAGGATTCTGACTGGATTTTTTTTATTTTTTCCACCAACAAAACCACCCACCACCACCGCCACACCCCAAGCAGGATGCCAATTGGTTGCAATTTAAATTTTGCTACAGGCTGATTATTTCGTTGCAGCACCTTCTTCCATCTTGCACTTCCTTTTTTTCTTCCTAGAAAAATTGCAATTGTTTGTTTTTCCCATGGACTGCAGATCGGTTGCACTTCCTTCTTCATATCATACACTTCCTTTTTCTGGGTGGCAGGATTCCGACTGATTTCCCCATTTTTCCTGCACGGACCTCCTCCTATCATGCACTTCCTTTTTTTCTGTTTGGCAGGATTCTGATTTGTCTCCCGATTTTCCTGCAGACTGCCCCCTTTGGGTTTCCCCTTTCCCGTCTGGGAAGATTTTGGGTCGTTTTCCCAATCCCCCCCCCCCCCCCCCCAAAGGCTGCCGATTGATTTAACTTCCTTTTTACTGTCTGATACAATTCCAGTTGGTTTTCCTGTGGTAGCAGGAGGTGATCGGGCGGTATAATAGCGCGTCCTCCATCTTGTATGATATAGTATTCATACACTGTGGTAGCAGGAGGTGATTGTGGTGTAAGTGCGCCTTCTCCATCAGTAAGGGCCTAGTATCCAAAACACTGTGATAAAGGGGGGGGGGTGGGGGGGGTATAAAAGGCGCGCCTCCACTTTGGATATATATAAACACTGTAAACAGGGGGGATGGGGGAGGGTAAAGGGCGCTCCTCCATCTGTATGATTTTACCAAAACTGTAAAACAGGAGGGGGTGGGGGAGGGGTTAAAGGGGGGGGTCCTCCCTTTGTATGACCTAGTATCCAAACACTGTGATAACAGGAGGGGGTGGGGGAGGGTATAAGGGCGCGTCCTCCATCTTGTATGACTTAGTATCCATACACTGTGATAACAGGAGGGGATGGGGGAGGGTATATGGGCGCGTCCTCCATCTTGTATGACATAGAATCCATACACTGTGATATCAGGAGGGGATGGGGGAGTGTAAAAGCGCGCGACCACCATCTTGTATGACATAATATTTATACACTGTGGTATCTGGAGGTGATCGGGCAGTATGCAAGCGCCTCCTCCATCTTGTATGACATAGTATCCATTCACTGTGTTAGCAGGAGGTGATGGGAGAAATGAGTGCGTCATCCATCTTGTATCACATAGTATCCATACACTGTGGTACAGGAAGTGATCGGGCGGTATAATAGCGCCTCCTCCATCTTTTATCACACAGATATATATCACTATAGTAGGGAGGTGAATGGGTATAAGAGTGCATCCTCCATCTGTATGACATAGTAGCCATGCACTGTGGTAGCAGGAGGTGATTGGTCGGTATAATAGGCATGTCCTCCATCTTGTATCAATAGCATCTATTCACTATAGTAGAAGGAGCGAATGTCGGGTATAAGAGCGCGTCTCCATCTTGTATGCCTTCGTATCCATCACTGTGGTAGCAGGAGGTGGATGAGGATAATAGGGCGTGTCCTCCATCTTGTATGACATAGTATCCATACACTGTGGTAGCAGGAGGTGAATCGGGCAGATGCTGAGCTGCGTGCATCCATCTTGTATGACATGTATCCATACACTGTGGTAAGAAGTAGTGATCGGGCAGTATAAGGGAGCGTCCTCCATCTTGTATGCTCTTCGTATCATGCACTATGGTAAGAGGAGGTGATGGGTGGGGGGGTATTAAGGCGCGTCCTCCATCTTGTATGACTAGTACTCATACACTGTGGTAGCAGAGGAGATCGGACGGTATAAGGCGTCGTCCTCCATCTTGTATGAACTACGTATCCATACACTGTAGTAGAGAGAGGTGATTCGGCAGTATAAGGAGCATTCCTCCATCTTGTATGACATAGAATCCATATCACTAGTAGCGGCAGGTGATTGTGGTATAAGAGCCCATCCTCACGTTGTATGACATGTATCCATACACTGTGGTAGCAGGAGGGATCAGGGGATAAGGGTGTGTCCTCCATCTGTATGACATAGTATCCATACACTGTGGTAGAGTAGGTGATCGGGCAGTATAAGGGAGCATCCTCATCTTGTATGACATGAATCCATTACACTGTAGTAGCGGCAGGTGATTGTGGTATAAGGGCGCATCCTCCACGTTGTATGACATAGTATCCATACACTGTGGTAGCAGGAGGGGATCAGGCGGTATAAGGGCGCGTCCTCCATCTTGTATGACATAGTATCCATACACTGTGGTAGCAGGAGGTGATCGGGCGGTATAAGGGCACGACCACCAACTTGTATAACATGTATCCATACACTGTGGTAGCAGGAGGGGATCAGGCGGTATAAGGGCGTGTCCTCCATCTTGTATGACATAGTATCCATACACTGTGGTAGAAGTAGGTGATGGGGCGGTATAAGAGCGCGTCTTTCATCTTGTATGACATGCATCCATACACTGTGGTAGCAGGAGGTGATTGGGCGGTATAAGAGCGCGTCCTCCATCTTGTATCACATAGTGTCCATACACTGTGGTAGCAGAAGGTGATTGGGCGGTATAAGGGCGCGTCCTCCATCTTGTATCACATAGTGTGTCCATACACTGTGGTAGCAGAGGTGATGGGGCGGTATAAGGGCGCGTCCTCCATCTTGTATCACATAGTGTCCATACACTGTGGTAGCAGGAGGTGATGGGGCGGTATCAGGGCGCGTCCTCCATCTTGTATCACATAGTGTTCATACACTGTGGTAGCAGGAGGTGATCGGGCAGTATGCGAGCGTGTCCTCCATCTTGTATCACATAATATCCGTGCACTGATGTACTTTGTCCTCCTCTTTTCTTTGCAGTTAACACTGACGCCGACTCAGCAACAGTTGCTCCTACAACAGGCGCAGGCACAGCTGCTGGCAGCCGCCGTCCAGCACTCCGCCAGCCAGCAGCACAGTGCCGCTGGCGCCACCATCTCGGCCTCCGCTGCTACTCCAGTGACACAGATCCCCTTTCCCCAGTCACTACAGATTGCACCGGTCAGTACGCAGCGCCTCTCGCCCCGCTCTTGCAGGTTTTGTGCAAAACTACTTCTGATCGTAACACTTTCTTTTCTTTTTTCTTTTTTTCCAGGATCTGCAACAGTTACAGCAACTTCAGCAGCAAAACCTTAACCTGCAGCAGTTTGTATTGGTGCATCCGACGACCCACCTGCCGCCAGCGCAATTCATCATCTCACAGACGCCACAGGGGCAACAAGGTGAAAACCTGATGGCGGTGTGCCAGCGGCATGGAGCCTCCAAGACACTGTTTCACTTTAAACACTACGGACCTTATGTATGAAAGCGGTCTAGCAGTGAGACTGTGTTTGTCGCCCATAGCGACCAATCAGACCCCATAGCGACCAATCAGACCCCATAGCGACCAATCACACCCCATAGCGACCAGTCGGACCCCATAGCGACCAGTCGGACCCCATAGCGACCAGTCGGACCCCATAGCGACCAGTCGGACCCCATAGCGACCAGTCGGACCCCATAGCCACCAGTCGGACCCCATAGCCACCAGTCGGACCCCATAGCCACCAACCCGAGCCCATAGCCACCAACCCGAGCCCATAGCCACCAGTCCGAGCCCATAGCCACCAATCAGAGCTTAACTTTCATATAGTGCCCTGGAAAAATAAAAGCTGAGCTCTGATTGGTCGCCATGAGTGCTGATTGGTTACTATGGGCTCTGATTGGTTGCTACAGGCAACAAGAGAGTCTGGACTGTTTTCATACATAAGCCCCTACGTACTCCAAAATGCAATACAGCAAAGTTCACTGTTTGAACTGTGTTCACACGGCTGATTTTGACACTGTCTTTGGATCGTTTCCTCGCCAAAACAGTGTCAAAAAAGCCTCCAAAACGCCCCCAGTTCATTTTCATTGATTCCTATGTAATTCAGCTTTGCAGTTCACACATGACGAGGCTTTTCCGCGCGTTTTCCATGCTTCTTTGGAAGCTGTTTTAGGCGCTGAAAAAGATGTCATGTCAATCGTTGAAGCTTTTTTTTTTTTTTTCAAACGCTGAAAATCTCCATAGGAATCAATGGAGATGTTCAAAACCTCAGCGCAGTTTAAGATGTGTTTTTTGCCGCTGTTTTTGCCCTCGACCGTTCATTTGTATGGGTGTTTCAGAAAGAGAACAGTGTTGGAAAACCTTTCCAAAAACCTGATCACAGCCTCGACTGAAAAGTGCTGAACTGAGAAGCTTGTCGGATGAGATTTGAACGCAGAAAATTCCGCGTTCAAATCAGCCGTGTGACGTTACCCTAATACTGTACCACTGAAAAGGGTCAGAAAATAGGGTTTCCCAGTGAAATACGAACATGGCATCATTGTACACTGGGCCTTATGTATGAAAACTGTCTGGCAGTAAGATGGTCTGTAGCCCATAGCAACCAATCACAGCACAGCTGAGCGCTAATTGGTTGCTATGGGCTCTGATTGATTGCTATGGCCAACAAAGATTGTCCTATGGCTAGACAGTTTCCATACATAAGGCCCATAGTCATTAGCAAAAGGAGGGCGGAATAAGCAGGCAGACAGGCCATTATATGTGGGAAAGTTAGTGTCAGCTATAAGTAATCTCTAGGACAGTGATTTGCAACTGTTGCAGAACTACAGCTCCCAGCATGCCCGGATGGCTGCAGGCTACCAGTGATTTGCAACTTGTAGTTTTGCATCCTCTGTGGAGCCACAAGTTGCAGATCCCTGACAGCCTTCAGCCATCCGGGCATGCTGGGAGTTGTAGTTCTGCAACAGTTGCATAGCTACAGGTTGCTAACTACTGAAAGCTTGAAGCTGTCTGGGCATGATGGGAGTTGTAGTTCTGTAACAGTTCTATAAGGGAAATGAAAACATGCTCTGGGCCAGTTTGGAAAATTTCCCCGTTATTTTTTGGTAACTTGTGGCTCTCCAACTGTTGCAAAACTACAACTCCCATCATCCCTGGGTAGCTTCAGGTTGTCAGGGATTTACAGCCCGTCGCTATCCAACCGTTGTAAAACTACCACTACCGTTGTGCACGGACAGCGAATCGCAGCTCATAGCTGTCCAGCTGCTGCATAACTACAACTCCCATCATGCCTGGACAGCAATTTGCAACCTGTGGTCCCCAACTGTTGCAAAACCACAATTCCCAGCGTTCCCAGGCAGCTGCATGCTGGGAGAACGCTTCTCTAGGACCCTTCTTACATTCACCAGCAGCCTGGCATTGCCTTGCATTGTTATCCATCAATGCCAGTCCAGGGCTGTGGGTGACTACCTGTGTACATACACCTCTGCTACCTGCTCAGGATAACTACACAGAGTAATAAGGCATTCACAGGACTTGGGACATATTACTACCTCCAGCTTCCCTGGGAGCACGCCAGTCCTGCTGGGCGCGGGGAGCACGGCAGTCCTGTTGAGCGGGGGGAGCACGGCAGGGCCTGGTGGCGGGGGGGCAGGGAATACCAGGTGGGGGGGGAGGGAGCATGGCAGTCCTGGTGAGCGGGGGGGGGGGGCACGGCAGTCCTGGTGAGCGGGGGGAGCACGGCAGTCCTGGGGCGGGGGGAGCACCGGCCCAGTCCTGCTGGGCGCGGGGAGCACGGCAGTCCTGGTGAGCGGGGGGGAGCACGGCAGTCCTGGTGAGCGGGGGGGAGCATGGCAGTCCTGGTGGGCGGGGGGAGCATGGCAGTCCTGGTGAGCGGGGGGAGCATGGCAGTCCTGGTGAGCGGGGGGGGAGCATGGCAGTCCTGGTGAGCGGGGGGGGAGCATGGCAGTCCTGGTGAGCGGGGGGGGAGCATGGCAGTCCTGGTGAGCGGGGGGGGGGAGCAGGGCAGTCCTGGTGAGCAGGCGGGGGGGCAGCATGGCGTCCTTTGGGGGGGGGGGGAGCACGGCAGTCTGGTTTAGCGGGGAGCACGGCAGTCCTGGTGAGCGGGGGGAGCATGGCAGTCCTGGTGAGCGGGGGGAGCAAGGCAGTCCTGGTGGGCGGGGGAGCAGGCAGTCTGGTGAGCGGGGGGGAAGCGGCCCGTCCTGGTGGGCGGGGGTGGCGGAGACGGCAGAGTCCTGGTGGGCGGGGGGAGCACGCGAGTCCTGGGGGTTGGAGTCCGGAGGGGGGGGGAGCACGGCAGTCCTGGTGAGCGGGGGGGAGCATGGCAGTCCTGGTGAGCAGGGGGGAGCATGGCAGTCCTTGGGAGCGGGGGGGGGGAGCAGGCAGTCTTGGTGAGCGGGGGGGAGGCGGCAGTTTCCCGGTGAGCGGGGGGGGACGGGACCGGGGCAGGGGGGACTGGTGGGAAGCGGGGGGGGAGCAGGCAGTCCTGGTGAGCGGGGGGGAGCATGGCAGTCCGGTGAGCGGGGAGTCAGGGCAGTCCTGGTGAGCGGGGGGGGGAGCACGGCAGTCCTGGTGGGCGGGGGGGGAGCACGGCAGTCCTGGTGGGCGGGGGGAGCACGGCAGTCCTGGTGGGCGAGGGGGGGGGAGCAGGGAGCCGTAGCGGGGGGGTGGCGCGGGAGGGGAGGGGGGCAAGTCCTGGTGAGCGGGGGGGGGAGCATGGCAGTCCTGGTGAGCGGGGGGGGGGGGCCATGCAGTCGGGGGAGGGGGGGGGGGAGCAGGCAGTCCTGGGGAGCGGGGGGGGAGCCGGCCAGTCCTGGTGGCGGGGGGGGGAGCAGGGCAAGTCCTGGTGAGCGGGGGGGGGAGCATGGCAGTCCTGGTTGAGGAGGGGGGGGGAGCCAGGCTAGTCCTGGGGGAGCGGGGGGGGGGGAGCACGGCAGTCCTGGTGAGCGGGGGGGGAGCACGGCAGTCCTGGTGAGCGGGGGGGGCCAGGCAGTCCTGGTGGGCGGGGGGGGGAGCAGGCCAGTTCCTGGTGAGCGGGGGGGAGCAGGCAGTCCTGGTGGGGCGGGGGGGCATGGGAGTCCCGGTGAGCGGGGGGGGGGAGCAAGGCAGTCCTGGTGAGCGGGGGGGGGGGGAGCATGGCAGTCCTGGTGAGCGGGGGGGGGAGCACGGCAGTCCTGGTGGGGCGGGGGGGGAGCACGGCAGTCCTGGTGGGCGGGGGGGGAGCACGGCAGTCCGGGTGGCGGGGGGGGGGGGAGCAGGCAGTCCCCGGTGGCGGGGGGGGGAGCTGGCATCCTGGGGGGGGGGGGGGGAGCAGGCAGTCCTTGTGGGCGGGGGGGGGAGCAGGCGTCCTGTGGGGCGGGGGGGGGAGCAGGCAGTCCCGGTGGAGGGGGGGGCATGGCAGTCCTTGGGGCGGGGGGAGCCAGGCAGTTGGTGGGGCGGGGGGAGCACGGCAAGTCTGGTGCGGGGGGGGGAGGGGCCAGGCCGGGGGAGCCGGAGTCCTGGGGGAGGGGGGGGAGCACGGCAGTCTGGTGGGAGCGGGGGAGCCGGCAGCCTGGTGACGGGGGGGAGCACGGCAGTCCTGGGGGGGGGGGGGGGGGGCGGGGGAGCACGGCAAGCCTGGGGGCGGGGGGGGGAAAAACGAGTCTGGTGGGCGGGGGGGGAGCACGGCAGTCCTGGGGCGGGGGGGGAGCACGGCAGTCCTGGTGGGCGGGGGAAGCACGGCAGCCCTGCTGGGCGGGGGAGAGCACGGCAGTCCTGGTGGGCGGGGGGAGCACGGCAGCCCTGCTGGGCGGGGGAACAATACATTATGGAGGTGATCAGGAAGTTGGGGTTTGTTATTGTGATCTCCTAATGAAGGGTCCGGAATATTCTGGGCAGCTTGGCGAAGCATGTGCCGCTCTTCAGCGTGTCTCTTCTCTCTCACCAGGTCTCCTGCAGGCACAGAATCTCTTAACACAGCTACCTCAGCAAAGCCAAGCCAACCTCCTGCAGTCTCAACCAAGCATCACCCTCACCTCACAGGTCAGCCTCAGCGATATAGGAGAATGGACGCTATCCCTGCAGGATAGTCCTCACAGCGCAATGCAAGCTCTGCTACACCATGAGAAAGTGCGTGACTGAGCGGCATCGTACAACACCCCTGCACCTACAACGATATAAGAGAATGGCCCCCTATCCCTGCAGTATAGTCCTCACAGCACAATGCAAGCTCTGCTACATCATGAGGCAGTGTGTGACTGTGCAGCATCGTACAACACCCCTGCACTTACAGCAATATAAGAGAGCGGCCCCCTATCCCTGCAGTATAGTCATCACATAGCATTGAAAGCTCTGCTACATCATGAGGCATAATATGACTGAGCAGTATAGTACAACACCCCTGCACTTCAAGTGATATAAAAGAACGGCCCCCTATCCCTGCAGTATAGTCATCACAGCGCAATGCAAGCTCTGCTACACCATGAGAAAGTGCGTGACTGAGCGGCATCGTACAACACCCCTGCACCTACAGCGATATAAGAGAATGGCCCCATATCCCTGCAGTATAGTCACCACAGCGCAGCGATAGAAGAGAGCGGCCCCCTATTCCTGCAGTATAGTCATCAAATTGCATTGTAAGCTCTGCTACATCATGAGGCAGTGTGTGACGCAGCGATATAAGAGAACGGCCTCCTATCCCTGCAGTATAGTCATCACTGCACAATGCAAGCTCTGCTACATCATGAGGCAGTGTGTGACTGTGCGGTATAGTACAACACCCCTGCACATACAGCGATATAGAAGAACGGCCCCCTATCCCTGCAGTATAGTCATCACAGCGCAATGCAAGCTCTGCTACACCATGAGGCAGTGTGTGACTGTGTGGAATCTGTGTGACCTCCACCAGGGTTATAACATGGGACGCCTCATGGGCCATACAACAAATGGCAGCTTCTTTCTTTCTTTCTTTCTACAGCCCGAATAGGAAGCTCAGCTCTGCTACATCTGTGTATTGCAATAACTTATGAGGGGCACATATTTGGGCTGAGCTTGATAGTCGGGCTGCATGGTTTGCATAGTACAGTAACTTTGCATTAATAGATCTGAGCTTGATATTTCTGTATTACAGTCACTTCGTGTTGGGAGATGAGTAAGCATGGGCTGAGTTGATATTGGTATTGCGTAGCTTTGATTGGGATCCACAGCTGAGCAGGCTGAGTTTGATATTGGTGTATTGCAGTAGCTTTGTATTAGGAGCACCACACAAAGCTGTAGCAGAGCTGAGTTTGATATTCTCTGCTGCATGGTGTGCATATTGCAGTAGCTTAGTATTAGGACAAATACATGAAACTGGTATAGCAGAGCTGAGCTTGATACCCATATATTGCAATAACGTGGTGTTCAGAGCATAACACACAGATATAGCAGAGCTGAGCTTGATATTCATGTATTTGCAATAACTCAATATTGGGTGCATCACAATACTGAATGTGCCGTTGGGCTGTGTGTTTTTGTATTGCAGCAACTTTGCATTAGGAGCATTACACAGAAGTAGCTGCACTGAGTTTGATATTTGGTTGCATGTTTTGTGTATTACAGTAACTTAGTATTAGAAGAAAAGGATCAACACAGATGTAGCAGAGCTGACTTTGATATTTAACTTCATGGTTTTAGTATTGCAGTAACGTGGTATTAGGTGTATTACATGGGAAGCAGAGCTGAATTTGACATTTGGATTAATGTTTGTGTATTGCAATAACTTCGTATTAGGAGCATCACACACAGATGAAGCAGAGCTGAGTTTTGTATTCATTTATTGCAGTAATTTTGTGCAAGGAGTATCAAACAGATGTAGCACAACCGAGTTTGATTTTGGCTGCATGGTTTGTGTATTGCAGTAATTTCGTATTAGGAGCATCACTCAGATGTAGGAGAGCTGAGTTTGACATTTGGTTGTATTACAGTATCTTCGTATTAGAAGCATTTTACGCAGATGCAGCAGAGCTCAGCCTGATATTGGTGTATTGCAATAACCTAGGAGCATGATATAGATGTAGCAGAGTTGAGTTTGATATTTCCTTAACTGGGTATAAACTGTTTTTCCCCTCCACAGCCAGCAACCCCCACTCGCACAATCGCTGCGACCCCCGTACAACATCTTCCACAGAGCCAGACGACACCAAAGCGAATCGACACTCCGAGCCTGGAGGAACCCAGTGACCTGGAGGAGCTTGAACAGTTTGCGAAGACTTTTAAACAAAGACGCATCAAACTTGGATTCACTCAGGTATCTGCAATGCGGGGGTCGGAGCACCTTCTCCCTGCGGGGGACCCACTTAACATCCCGCTCTCTCTGGCCTCCCTATCTAGGGAGACATCACTTAATAAAAGGATGGCTTCTTCCTTGCCCTATAGTTTAAAAGCCTGGTATTTTTCTCTGCAGGCCTCCTGCTCTTAATATAACGCGATACCGCTCGCTCCCGCACACTTTACCCGCTCGCAGATGGAGCATTTCAGGCTTAAAGGTTAATACTCCTAAAAGCTGCGCACGGGAAGGTGACCTTTACCGTTTCAATGATGCTTCTTAAAAGTGTCCAACTATTTCCCTGGCGTGAAACCACGCAAAGTTGTATCCAAGGTCCAGCCCGTCCACATTGGGGCAGGTTTTGGGAGCTTTGTTTGCGGCGCACATAGTCCGTCTCTGTCACTCCATTGGTTTGAAGCACTTTCCATGAATGAAATGGATGAAGAATTGTCAGCACTCATTTCTTAGATGGCTTTTTATTTATTATTTTAAGCTCTTTTTGTCTTTTAGGGTATGGCTAATTGTGTACGGCACCATCAGCAAATTTGCCGTAGAAAGAAATGCAAGTATTGCAGATATTCCATAGAAAAAATTCTATTTCTACTCCTATTTGCCAGTTAGAAAGTATAGGCATTTAAGAACACTGTTGATTTGCTGTCAGGGTTCTTCCATAAGACCCTATTTCACAGATATTCCATAGGAAAAATTCTATTTTTTAATCCTAAGTGCCAATTATAGGATTCAAGACCACTTTTTGGTTTTCAGGTTTTCTGTCCCCAGGTTTTTTTCATAATCCCATTTCCAAATTTTCTACTTCCCGTTTTGGCCAGTTGCAAAAATAAAAAAGGGATTTAAAAAACAAATTTTTTTTTGGTTTTTTTTTTTCGGGTTCTTCCATAAAAGACCCCATTTTTTCCCCAGAAAAAATTTTCCAAAAGGAAAAAAATTTTTTTCTAATTTCCCAGTTGCCAATTTCTTTGGCATTTAAAACCACTTTTGATTTGCTTTTCCTTGGCTGTCACGGGTTTTTTCCCTAAGACCCCCAATTTTTTACAGATTTCTTTCCTCCAGTTTTGCCAGTTTTCAAATATAGGCTTTAAAAAAAAAAAAACACTGTTTTATTTTTTTTTGTCAGGGTTCCTTTTCCCTAAAAAAAACCCCATTTCACGTATTCCCTAGAAAAATTAGAACTTTTTTAAAATGCAAAAAAAATGGGCGTACTGTGCGCCCGCGTTTTTAAAACTATTGCTGGGCCAAAGGGGCATACTTCCTGACAAAAACTGAAGCCGGCCTTTCCATTGAACCCCCCTTCCCCTCCCATCACTCGGCCCCGCGTAAAAAAGGGGGAAGGGAAAAAATGTTAACCCCCCCCCCCCCCCCGTTTTTTTTAAATTTTTTCCCCCCCCCCCCCCCCCCACCTTTGCCCACCCTTCCCCCCCAACCCCCCCCAAGGGAAGAGAACCCCCCCCCCCCCCTTTTTTGTTCTATCCCCCCCCCCTTAAAACCCCCCCCCCCCCCCCCCCCCTTTCCCCCCCCCCCCAATGAAAAAGGGCTTTTTTTAAAAAAAATTTTACCAAAAAAATTTTTTGGGGGGGCATTTCGAGCGAAAATTTCCGCGAAATTTGTGTTTAAAAAAACGCCCCCCGCAATTACGTTGTTTTTTAAAAAAACCCATTGATAGCACAAAGTCCTTATTACCAACCAAAGCTGGATGTTTTAAAAGTCGGGGGCGGTATACATCCCGGAAAGGGCCAAAAGGACCGTGTAATGTTTTTTTTTTTTTTTTTTTTTTTCCCCGCTTAAATTTCCGGGGCTCCCATCCGCATCTAGGCTGAAATCTGAAACAGTAGCACAACCCCGCTAAAACTTGATATGTTTTTTGGGGGCAGAACTATGGTGGGGTTTTCCCTTTTGGGAAGGGGACATTGTGCCCAATGGGGCCCATTGACTTCGATATAGAAAGGATAGCACCGGGTTTGGAGTTAAAAAAACCCCGGAGGCTTAAGAAATCAAAGGGGCACCCCCCACTTTTTTTTGTTTTGGGGGTTAAAAGCGTTTTTGGTATTTTATTCAAATTGCAGGAAAAATAACAAATCTTGAATGTATGAAAAAACCGATTTTTTGGGGGCCGTCTCCCGAACTGTAAGGATTTGAACCATTGTAAACCCCCAAAGGGCCCAAAAGCTGCCAGGATCCAGTTATCTCCACCCCCGGGCCTTTCCTTTTGGTTTTTTTTTTACATTCCAAACTCCCCCCCTTTGTTTTTCCCCGTAGTCTGTGGCAAGGCAGCAAACCCCAAAAATCTGAGGGCTCAATGGGGGGTTTTCCCCAAAAACCCAACTTTCCCCCGGACAAAATGAGGATGGTTTTTCACCTTGCGCTAAATTTCCCTCATTAGTAGTGTTTGTCGAATAGGTCTGTAATTTCCGACCCCAAACCCCCTAACCCCCCTAAAAACCCAATTGTAATTTTTAAAACCCTAATCTAAACTGAATTGTAAATTTTTAAAAACCCCAAAAACCCCACCCTAACCCAAAATAATTTTTAACCCCCAAAATTTTAAACCCAATTCCAACCCCCTTTAAAACCCAAACCCGTAGTTTCTACCTGCAATTGTAACCCTAAATCCAATTCCAAACCAAACTGTGATTCTAACCATAACTCCCTCCCTAAACAGACCTGTAGTTCTAAACCTAATTCCCTCCCCCAAACCCCTAAACCAAACTGCAGTTCTAACCCTAACTACTACCTTAAAAGAAACGGATACTAAAAACCCAAGCCAATTCTAAACCTAAGCCTAATTCAAACTCTAAACTGAACCATACTTCTAACGCTAATGTGAAAACTAACCTTAATTCCAACCGTAAACCAACTTGTAGTCCTAACCCTAACGCCAACCCTAAACAAAACTGTGATTCTAACCATACCTCATCTCTAAACCCAACCCTAAACCGAACTGTTCTACTCCTAACTCCAGTCCTAACCCTAGTTCTAACCCCAATTCCAACCGTAAAAAAAAAAACTTAGTTCTACCCAACTCCAACCGTAAAAACCCAAAAGTGTTTAGCCCAAACTAACCGTAAAACCAACTGTAGTTAACCCCTAACCCCCAACCGTAAACCCAAAATTTTTTCTAGCCCCAACTCCCAAACCTAAAAACCCAAAATTATTCTACCCCAACTCCAACCGTAACCAAACTGAGTTTAGCCCCAACTCCAACCGTAAACCCAAACTGAGTTCACCCAACTCCAACCAAAAACCAAACTGTAGTCTAGCCCCCAACTCCCAAACCGAAAACCCAAACTTAGTTCAAACCCCAAACCCCCAACCCAAACCAAACGGTATTTCAGCCCCAACTCCAACCGTAAACCAAAACCCCCGGGATTTTAAACCCCCCCAACCCCAAACCCCGAAAACCCAAACGGTATTCAAAGCCCCAACTCCAACCGAAAAACCAAACGGGATTCTACCCCAACTCCAACCGAAACCCCCAAAACCCTGTATTTCTAGCCCCAACCCCAACCGAAACCAAAACTGTAGTTCAGCCCCAACCCAACCGTAAACCAAACTGTATTTCCCAACCCCAACTCCAACCGAAAAACCAAACTGTAGTTCAACCCCCAAAACTCCCCCCGAAAACCAAAAACTGTATTTTCAACCCCCAACCCCCCCCCCCAAATAAACCAAACGGGAAGTTCTACCCCAACCCCAAACCCGGGAAACCAAACGGTTCTACCCCAAAACTCCAACCGAAAACCAAACTTTTTTTTCTAGCCCCAACCCAACCGAAACCAAACTTTTGGGTTCTAGCCCCAACCCCCAACCCAAAAAACCCAAAACGGGAGTTCAAAGGCCCCAACCCCCAACCGTAAACCAAACTGTATTTTCAAAGGCCCCAAAAACCCCAAACCCCAAAACCCAAATTTGTATTCTACCCCCCAACTCCAACCCTAAACCAAACTGTAGTTCTAGCCCCAACTCCAACCCTAAACCAAACTGTAGTTCTAGCCCCAACTCCAACCCTAAACCAAACTGTAGTTCTAGCCCCAACTCCAACCCTAAACCAAACTGTAGTTCTAGCCCCAACTCCAACCAAAACCCCAAAAATGTATTTTCTACCCCCAACCCCAAACCCTAAACCAAACTGTAGTTCTAGCCCCAACTCCAACCCTAAACCAAACTGTAGTTCTAGCCCCAACTCCAACCCTAAACCCAAAATTTTAAATTCTACCCCAACCCAACCCTAAACCAACGTATTTTTAGCCCCAACCCCCAACCCCCTAAACCAAACGGTAGTTCCTACCCCCAACTCCAACCCAAAACCAAACTGAAAGTCTACCCCAAACCCCAACCCCTAAACCAAAACTGTAGTTCTAAGCCCCAAACCCAACCCAAAACCCAAAACGTAGTTCTAGCCCCAACTCCAACCCTAAACCAAACTGTATTTTCAAAGCCCCAACCCCCAAACCCAAAACCAAAACCCTTGTATTTTCCAAGCCCCAACCCCAACCCCTAAACCAAATTTTATTCCCAAACCCCCAACCCAACCCAAACCAAACTGTATTCAAAGGCCCCAACCCCAAACCCCAAAACCAAAAACTGTATTTAAAAAGCCCCAACCCCAAACCCCTAAACCAAACTGTATTCAAGCCCCAACCCAACCCTAAACCAAACTTTTGGGTCACCCCCAACTCCAACCCAAAAACCAAACTTGGGTTCAAACCCCAACTCCAACCCAAACCAAACTGAAAGTTCACCCCAACTCCAACCCAAAACCAAACTGTAGTTTCAAACCCCAACCCCCCAAACCCAAAAACGAAAGTTCTAGCCCCAAAACCCAACCCAAAACCCAAAATTTATTTCTACCCCCCAACCCAAAAACCCTAAACCAAACGGTGTTTCCCCCAAAACCCCCAAACCCAAAACCAAACTGATTTCCCTAGCCCCAACTCCAACCCTAAACCAAACTGTATTCTAGCCCCCAACCCCAAACCCCCAAAACCCAAACTGTATTCAACCCCCAAACCCCAACCCTAAACCAAACTGTTTTTCACCCCAATCCAACCCAAAAAACCAAACGGAAAGTTCAAAGCCCCAATTTTCCCCCCCCAAACCCCCAAAACTGGATTCAAAGCCCCAACCCCCAAACCCCCTAACCAAACTTATTTCAAACCCCCAACCCCCAACCCTAAACCCCCCGAGTTTCAAAAGCCCCAACCCCCAACCCCTAAAAAAAACCCTTATTCACCCCCAAAACTCCAACCAAAAAACCCAAAAACTGTATTCTACCCCCAACGCCAAACCCTAAACCAAACTGAAATTTCTACCCCAACCCCCAACCCAAACCCAAAAACTGTGGGTCAAACCCCAAACCCAAACCCTAAACCAAACGTATTCTAGCCCCAACTCCAACCCTAAAAAAAAACTGGTTCACCCCCAACTCCAACCCAAAACCAAACTGAAATTCTAGCCCCAACCCAACCCAAACCCAAAACTGTAGTTCAAAGGCCCCAACTCCAACCCAAAACCCAAAAACTGATTTCAAACCCCAACTCCAACCCTAAACCAAACGGAGTTCTACCCCAACTCCAACCCAAAACCAAAAACTGTATTTTTGCCCCAACCCCCAACCCAAAACCCCAAACGGGAGTTCAAAGCCCCAACCCCAAACCCCAAAACCCAAACTGAATTCCCTACCCCAAAACTAAAAACCCTAAACCAAACTGTAGTTCTAGCCCCAACCCAAAACCCAAAACCCCAAAACTGAGTTCTAGCCCCAATTTCCAACCCTAAAACCAAAGGGAGTTCTACCCCCCAACCCCAAAACCCTAAACCAAACGGTAGTTCTACCCCCAAACCCAAACCCCTAAACCACAAACTTATTTCTACCCCAACTCCCCCAAAAAAACCAAACGTAGTTTCTAGCCCCAACTCCAACCCAAAACCAAACTTTTATTCACCCCAACCCCCAACCCAAAAACCCAAAACTGTATTCTACCCCCCAACTCCACCCAAAACCCCAAAACTGATTTCCTGGGCCCCAACCCAAAACCCAAAACCCCAAACTGTATTTTCTAGCCCCAACCCCAAACCCTAAAACCAAACTGTATTCAAACCCCCCAACTCCAACCCTAAACCAAAATGTAGTTCTAGCCCCAACTCCAACCCTAAACCAAACTGATTTCACCCCCAACCCAACCCTAAACCAAACTGTATTTTCAGCCCCAACTCCAACCCAAAACCCAAAAAACTGTAGTTCTACCCCAAACCCCAAACCCAAAACCAAACTGTATTTTCAGCCCCAACCCCAAAACCCCTAAACCAAACTGTTTTTTTCACCCCCAACTCCAACCCTAAAAAAACAATTTCCCTACCCCCAAAACTCCAACCCTAAACCAAACGAAAGTTCCAAACCCCCAACCCCAACCCTAAACCAAAACTGAAATTTCAAACCCCCAACCCAAACCCAAAAACCCCAAACTTTTTTTTCGGTCCCCCAACTTCCAAAACCCAAAACCCCAAACGGGGTAGTTTTTGGGGCCCCAACTCCAACCCAAAAAACCAAACTGTAGTTCACCCCCAAACCCCCCCCCAAAAAACCAAACTGTAGTTCTAGCCCAAACTCCCCCAACCCAAAAACCAAAACTGAAATTTTCTGGGCCCCAACCCCCAACCCAAACCAAACTGTAGTTCTAGCCCCAACTCCAACCGTAAACCAAACTGTAGTTCTAGCCCCAACTCCAACCGTAAACCAAACTGTAGTTCTAGCCCCAACTCCAACCGTAAACCAAACTGTAGTTCTAGCCCCAATTTCCAAACCCCAAAACCAAACGTATTTTCTACCCCCAAATTTCCAAACCCAAAAACCAAAAACCTTTAGTTCTACCCCCCCAACCCCCAACCCAAAACCAAACGAAATTTCTACCCCCAAAACTCCAACCCTAAACCAAACTGTATTTTCTACCCCCAAACCCCCCCAAACCCCAAACCAAACTGTTTTCTAGCCCCAACCCAACCCTAAACCAAACTGTATTTTCTACCCCCAACTCCAACCCAAAAACCAAAACTGTATTTTCTACCCCAACTCCCAAACCCCAAAACCCAAAACTGAATTCTATCCCCAACTCCAACCCTAAACCCAAACGATTCAAGCCCCAACTCCAACCCTAAACCAAACTGTGATTGTTGCTTCAATTCTAAACCCCAACTCCAACCCTAAAAAAAACGAAGGATTGTTCTTAAATTCAAACCCCCCAACCCCAAAACCCAAAACCAAACGTAATTTTTTGCTTCAATTCAAAACCCCCAACCCCCCAAAACCCAAAACCCAAAAACTGTGATTGTTGCTTCAATTCTAATCCCCAACTCCAACCCTAAACCAAACTGTGATTGTTGCTTCAATTCTAAACCCCAACTCCAACCCTAAACCAAACTGTGATTGTTGCTTCAATTCTAAACCCCAACTCCAACCCCAAAACCAAACTCAAACCCCAAACCCCGGGACCGGCCCACTAAACAAACAAAATTCTTTTTCTTTAACTGTAAATTTTTATTGAAAATTTTTCAATACAAAAATGGGCTGCATACCCCCTTTAAAAAAAATGTTCAAAAGAATTTAAAACAAGAAATTTTCCAACAAAAAAAAAATTTACAGTATTCACTGACGAAACTCAAAAAAAATTTGGACAAACCCCTTTCCTAGACTTAAAAGGCCCCGAAAACCACGACGGTTTTGGGGCCCAAACCCTCGCCGCAAACCTCGCGTCTCCCGACCGGGTTTTTGGGGCGCGGGCGCGGGGCGGGTCTGGGGCTGGGGGGGGGCGGGGCCCTTGGGAGGGTTTTTTGCCCCCTTGAAAATTTAAATTTGGAAAGGGGAAAAACCCGCCGCGGCCCAGCCGCGCACCACCCCGGGGAAGGGCCCCCGGGAAACACGGTGGGGCCCCCCACGTTTGAAAACTCCCTGTCAAGAATTCCCAGGAGATTCTCACACATCTGGCCCCAAGGGCCCAGGGCCCAAACCCCACCCATTTAAAATTTTAACGGGGTTTTTCCAATGGGGAAACCATTTAATAAACTGGGGCGCGTTTTGGGCCCCGGGGAAACCGCAAGGGAAACCCGCGGGCATAACCGAGGCCAAACCGTCGTGTGAACAGGCCCCCCCCCGGGGTCTTAAAACCGCCCAGTGAGAAAAGACAGCAAACTGTAGTTCTAACCTTCACTCCAAGTATATACCCAAACGCCCAACTGTCACCAATGCAACCCCAAACTGTATCTAAACCTAATTCCAACCTAAACTGTTCAAATCCCAAACCCCAAAAAACCCAAAAAACCAAAACACCAATCCAAACTCCTACCCCCAACCCAAAAACCAAAAACTAAAATTCTCCCAAATAAACCCCCCAAACCCTCTAAGCCCCCCCCCTTAAACCTAATTTTTTGGCCCAAAACCCAACTCCAGTCCTCCCCCTTTTCATTCCAGCCCTAAACCGTAACCTAGTTCTAACCCCAGTTCCACCCCTAACCCAAACTGTAGTTCTAACCCTAGTTGCAACCGAACTGTGAGAGTAACTCCAATTCTAAACCTAATATTAATTCGAACCCCAAAACCTGAACTGAGTTCAAAGCTAAATTCAACCAAACCCCCAAATTTCCCCAAGCCAAAACCCAAAATTTTGTAGTCTTAACTCCATTTAAAACCCCCCCAAAGTCAGACACAAAAGCAAATCATCTTTTAAAAAACCTCAACCCTAGCCAAATTTTTATCTAAACCCCAAATTCCAATCAAAAAACAAAACTGTAGTTCAAAACCTTAACCCAGATTTTAAAACATTTAAAAGGGGGTTTCCCTCGCTCAATAAGGGTTTTTTAAAATTAAAAAAACCTTTAAAAAAAACCAAGCAGTTTTGCAATATATTTTTCTTTAAAAAGTCCTACTGTTTTTAGTTACCCCCTGTTAAAGGGGGAGGGGAAAATCACCCTTCTAAAATTTCTATAGAGCTGACCTGTTAAACCTTTAAACCTTATTTGGGGGGGTCAGGCCCCTGTATGACTCAAAAAGGTCTGAGAAAGGGGCCCCCCCCCTCCCTTGCTTCTGTATGGAGGGGGGGGGAGTGGGGACTCTGGTTTCTTTTCCTGTCCCTGCCGGGATTTAAACCCTGTGGGGGGCCTGTTTCCTCCTGCTCTTTTACACAGATAGATGTGAAAGCATGCCCTGCCCTGTTCTAAAACCCAAGGTTTTTCTGGGGAACGGGCACTATACAAAATACTAAAACAACGGGCATTGAAATACTTCATGCGTTTTGTACGGTGCCTGAGTATAGAAAACACTTCCCACTCCCCTTTGTCGGGTTCTGACAATTTTTTTGTTGCGGGAGATGTGGGATTTGTAACTAACGGGGTTTATGGGAAAACACTTGCATCCCCTCTGCTCTGCTATTAGCATACAGCTTAACAACCCTCTACCTCATAGATCAGCCCTCTCCCCCCAAACAGCCCTTTGGAAAGGCACACACGGGGTTAACTTTTTCCCGAAAAAACCCCCCCCCCCCTTGCTGATAAAGTTGGAGATCTCCCTTGTTTTGGGGGGAGGGGGAAGGGGAGCAAAAGACAGACCAAGATGAAACGCCCCCCAATTCAACAAACCGGGCCCAAATGCCCGGGCTAAAAAGCTTTTAAGAAAAAACTCCCTTTAACTAAAAAATTCCAAACCCCTCCCCCAAATTTTAGGGTTAATTTCTAGGGGCCCCGCACCTTGTTATAAACTCCCATGTAGGGGGTGGTGGGGCCCCTGGGGCTGCTGTTTTTTAATAAAAACCCAAATTTAAATTTTTTCTATCCATTAGGGTGATGTGGGGCTTGCTATGGGCAAACTCTATGGAAATGACTTTAGCCAAACTACTATGTCTCGCTTCGAAGCCTTGAACCTCAGCTTTAAGAACATGTGCAAATTAAAGCCTCTCCTAGAGAATGGCCCGAATGATGCGGGGAAGTTGCCGAAACCCCCGAAAAGGGGGCCGCGCGGCCCAAAAAGGGTTTTTATGTTTTTGCGGGCGCCGCTACAACCCATAGACAGGAATTTAATATTACTATAAAAAAAAAAAATTTAAAAACAGAAGATAAATGACAAATTTTGGGTCAGTAACCTAGGAATCCATTAGAAAAGAAGCAGGATAGATAACCTGCTGCATCTTGTGAAATTAAGCAAAATCACAGAAGAAATTGTTTTCATTTCAAATTTTTTTGTAGCTTTGCCTACAGTTTAAAGCTAATCAGTGAGTCCGGGTTACTCATTTACTAATCCGCACAGAATGTTTGATCTAAAAGATGAACGTTTATTTTGAAGCCACATTGCTGCAGACTCCACAAATGTCCTGCAAGTTACAAACCCTAATTCCAACCCTAAACTCAACTGTTCTTGTAACCGTAGCTCCAACCCTAAACTCAACCCCCATTCTAACTCTAAAGCAAACTGTAGTTCTAGCCTGTACTCCCAAACCCAAAAAACCCTTTGTCCATTTCTAAAAAATCTTTTTAAATTTTAACCCTTTAAATCCAAACCCCAAACCAAAAACTTAGCGCTACCATAAATTCCCCAAACCCCAGACTCAACCCCAACAAAAACCGAAGCAATTTTTCCCCCAAATTTTTAAATTTTAACCCCCAATCCAATATAACTTCAACCCCAGTCTAGCACCAAACCCCGGGCCTTTTCTGACCCCATCGCCGACCCTGAACCTTAATCTGACCCCATCGCCGACCCTGAACCTTAATCTGACCCCATCGCCGACCCGGGAAACCCTTAAATCCCGACCCCCTCGCCGACCCTGAAAACCCTTTAAACGACCCCCCATCGCCGACCCTGAACCTTTATCTGACCCCATCGCCGACCCTGAACCTTTATCTGACCACAACGCCGTCCTTGAACCCTAATCTGACCCTATTGCCGACCCTGAACCCTAATCTGATCCCGACCCTGGACCCTAATATGACCCTGAACCTATATCTGGGCCCCATCCCAAAACCCTAACACCCCCATCGCCGACCCTGAACCGTAATCTGACCCCATCGCCGACCCTGATCCTTGGTCTGTCCCCCGACCCTGGACCTTGGGTCTGTCCCCCGACCCTGGACCTTGGGTCTGTCCCCCGACCCCCCCGGAAACCCTTTGGGTCGTCCCCCGACCCCGGGGCCTTGGGGCTGTCCCCCACCCCGGACCCTTGGGGCCCTTTCCCCCCCCCCCCAATTTCCAAACCCCGGACCCTGATCCCACCCTAATTTCCCACCCTGAAAACCCTTTATTTCCCCGGGGAACCTTTAAACCCACCTTGAACCCACCCCCATGGCCGACCCCGGACCTTGAACCCCAAAACTGACTTTCCCAAACCAAAAACCCCCCAAGTTCCTCTTTTTTCCCCCTCGCTAAACCCCGAGAACATCAAAGGCGGGTTCTGCTCTTTCCCAGCCCCAAAATCATGAACCCCCCCAGGGCATGGGGTCGGGGGGGCTGAAACCGCAGGGGGAAAAAAAAGCACCACTTTGAACCAAATACCGTGGGCCCAGAGAAGAGTTTTCCGGGGGTCATTGGGCTGCCTTTCTGCTATACTAAAAATATAAAATATATTTACCGGTTTAATTTCTAGACCAGAAACCTCAATGAGATCATGATGACGCCCCCTACAGGAATCATGTGGGGCACGACACCTTTTGGATTTCACTGCAATTCCCACATCCGTTTTGGCTTTGGTTGGTTTTTTTTTGGCCTTTTAGGCAAAATGGGAATTTTAACTAGAAAAAGGTTTTTTTAATGTTTGGATAATTTTTTCCTGCAGTCAGTGAAAAGGAAAACCCCAAATATGCCGGGTCACACAGCTGAACATTGGCAAGGGGCATTTTTTTGTAGTAAGAGCTCCATCCCCAGACAGAGAAAAAATTTGTCCCAGACCAGGGTGTCAAACTGGGGCCCCCCCAACGGGTTGGGGAAAAAACAACTCCCCTTTATCCCTTTGTATAATCTATAACATGGCATATGGGGGGGTTTAAAATTTCCCAACAGCGGAGGGGGGCAGTTTTTTAAAACCCCTGGGCCCAAACAATGATTGAATAAACTGTGTGAGCAGACAAACTCAAAAACAAAAGTCGTTCCCCCGACAGCAAGCAAGGTAGGGTTTAAAAACCCAAATAGGGGTTTTTAGCCGCAGAATATTTCATTAGTCAATGGATAGGTTGTTGTTTTTATTATCATTTGGAATTATTGTTTGGGGGAAAGGGGTACACCCTCCCTGACAGTACGCTAGAACAGCGGGGTTCTTTTGGGGAAGCCATTTTGTCTCTTTATTTTTTTGGGCCTCCGTAATCTGTTCGCACCATTACAATGCTAGAAATTATCTGCGTTACCTCTTGTAACCATCTGGTTTCTCTCATAGAACCAAAAGCCTACCTCGGAGGAGATCACCATGATTGCCGCCCACGCCGGAGAAGGGGGGTGTCCGCGTTGGTTCTGTAACCGCGCCCAGAAGGAAAAAAGGATTAACCCTCCCAGCAGCGGGGTATCCAGCAACTCTCCCATTAAAGCAAGGGTTTCCCCAAATTTCCCACCCTTTGGAAAAAGGGTTCAGGGTGGCCCCAGGGTTTTTTGAGAGCGCATGTGAGGGTGACACACACTGTTTCTCCCCGAACCCCCTACCAGCTCAACCGGGCCCAAAAGTTTTTTTTTTCCCGGGCCTCTCCCAAAATACCAAACTTTTTTCCTCCTGATTTTCCCCCCCCCCCCCCCCCCCATACACAAGTACTGGGGTTTCCCTATTCCTCTTTTAACCCCCCATAAAACATGTACTGGGCTCAAACTTTTTCCTCCTGACCCCCCATACACATGTACTTTGGGGCCCCTATTCCTTTCCCGACCCTCCAAAACACCCTTACTTGGGTCAGCTATTCCTCCTGACCCTCCATACACATGTACTGGGCTCAGCTATTCCTCCTGACCCTCCATACACATGTACTGGGCTCAGCTATTCCTCCTGACCCTCCATACACATGTACTGGGCTCAGCTATTCCTCCTGACCCTCCATACACATGTACTGGGCTCAGCTATTCCCCCTGAACCCCCCCTACACAATGTACTGGGGGCCCCCCGCTATTTCCTTCCCGACCCTCCATACACCCTGTACGGGCTCCGGGTTTTCCTCCCGACCCCCAAACACAGTACTGGGCTAGCTATTCCTCCTACCCTCCATACACATGTACTGGGGTCAGCCCATTTCCCCTACCCCCCATACACATTGGGACTTGGGGTCAGCATTCCTCCCGACCCCCATACACATTAAATGGGGTCCGCCCAAATTCCCCCTGACCCCGGGCCCCCCCCCCCCCCCACCCCCATACACATGTACTGGGCTCAGCTATTCCTCCCCCCACCCCCCCCATACACATTGTTTTCCCGGCTCGGGTATTCCCCTGAAAAACCCCCCCCATACACATGTACTGGGCTCCGTAAATTTCCCCCTGACCCTCCCCTACACATGTACTGGGCCCCCGCAAATTTCCCCTTACCCCCCCATACACATTACTTTGGGGTCAAACTATTCCCCGAAACCCCCATAAACAGTACTGGGCCCGGCATTTTCCCCCTACCCCCCCCTACACAAGAAAGGGGTCGGCTATTCTCCGACCCCCCCCTCCCTACACATTACTGGGGTTTAGCTATTCCTCCTGACCCCCCCCCCCCATACACAAAGTTTAACTGGGCCCCCGCATTCCCCTACCCTCCAACACAATTAAATGGCTCCGCTATTTCCCCTACCCCCCCATTTAAAATGTACTGGGCTCAGCTATTCCTCCTGACCCCACCATACACATGTACTGGGCTCGGCTATTCCTCCTGACCCCTCCATACACATGTACTGGGCTCCGCTATTCCTCCTGACCCTCCATACACATGTACTGGGCTCCGCATTCCCCCTGGGCCCCCATTTCCATGTACTGGGCCCCCGCATTCCCCTGACCCTCCATACAATGTACGGGCTCCGCTATTCCTTTGACCCTCCATAAAACATGTACTTTGGGGTCACTATTCCCCCCTGACCCCCCATAAACATGTAGTTGGGGTCAGCATTCTCCTGACCTCCCCCCCCCCCCCCCCCCATAAAACATTTACTGGGCTCCATATTCCCCTGACCCCTCCATACACATGTACTGGGCTCAGCTATTCCTCCTGACCCCCCATATACATGTATGCTCAGCTCAGCCTTCAGCTATTCCTCCTGACCCCCCATACACATTTACACTGGGCTCAGCTATTCCCCCTGACCCTCCATAAAACATTACGGTCTCAGCTATTCCTCCTACCCCCCCCTACACATTACTTTGGGGTCGGGTATTCCTCCTGCCCCCCCCATACACATTTACTGGGGTCGGCTATTTCCCCCTGACCCCCCCCATACCATGAAATGGGCTCGGCTATTCCTTCTGACCCTCCATCCACATGTACTGGGCTCCGCTATTCCTCCTGACCCTCCATACACATGTACTGGGCTCCGCTATTCCTCCTGACCCTCCATACCCCGTAAAGGGGGGTCCGCTATTTTCCCCCTAACCCCCCATACCATGTACTGGGGTCAGCTTTTTCCCCCTGACCCTCCATACCCATGTACCGGGGTCAGCCGGGAGCTATTTCCCCCTGAAACCCCCCCCCCCCCCCCTACAAAAATGGACTGGGCTCAGCTATTTCCCCCTGACCCTCCCCTACACAAGTACACTGGGCTCAGCAATTTCCCCCTGACCCCCCATATACATGTATATGGGGTCAGCTAATTTCCTCCTGACCCCTCCCCTAACCCCCATGTACTGGGCTCATCTATTCCCCCTGCCCCCCCCCCTACACATGTACTGGGGGCCCGCTTTTTTCCCCTGACCCCCCATACACATTTACTGGGCTCAGCTATTCCCCTGAAAACCCCCCCATACAAAATGTTTCTGGGGCCCGCTATTCCTTTCCCGACCCCCCATAAAACATGAAAGGGCTCCCCGCAAAATTTCCCCTGACCCTCCATAAAACATGTACTAGGCTCACTATTCCCCCCTACCCTCCATCCCCATGTACTAAAACTTTACTATTCCCCCTACCCCCCCCATACACATTTAAATTTGGGCTTTACTATTCCTCCTGACCCCCCACCCACCCTCCCTACACATTTACTGGGCTCCGCTATTCCTCTTTTTCCCCCCATTAACAAATTTCTTGGGCCCCCGCTATTCCCCCCTGACCCCCCAAAAGCCCTGTATGGGCTCAGCCCCGGGAAACCCATTCCCCCCTGGAGGGGCCATAGAAGGCCAACACCACATCCCGGGGGGCCCCCCACTGCTGGAGGGGCCCCTAGAGCCAACAAACCCCCTTTCCCGGGGCCCCACAGCTCTGGAAAGGGGGGATAGACCAACAAAACCCCCACCCCGGGGCTCCCACAGCTGCTGGAGGGGCCATAGAGCAAACACCCCCCATCCAGGGGGTCCCACAGCTTTTGGAGGGTCCATAGAGCCAACACCAAACCCTCCAGGGGGCCCCCCACAAACTTCTGGAGGGTTTCCCTAGAGCCAACACCACCCCAGGGGTCCCACAGCGCCTTTTGGGGGGTCCCTAAGCCACCACCGCCCCCCAGGGGGCCCCCCAGCCCGCTGGGGGGTCCCCTAAGCCACCAACCCCCTCCAGGGGCTCCCCCAGCTGCTGGGAAAGGTTTCCAAAAGAGCCAACAAACCCCCATCCAGGGGCCCCACAGCTGCTGGAAGGTTTCCCTAGAGGGCCCAAAACCACCATCCAGGGGCCCCCCACACTGCTGGAGGGGCCATAGAGCCAAAAACCACCATCCAGGGCTCCCCAACTGCGGAGGGTCCCATAAGCCAACACCACCATTTCCCGGGGCCCCCCAGCTGCTGGGGGTCCAAAAGCCAACACCATCCAGGGGCTCCACGGGTGCCCCGGAGGGGCCATAGAGCCCAAAACCCCTCATTTCCCGGGGGCC
Organism: Phyllomedusa bahiana; assembly: GCA_025379985.1. NCBI lineage: Eukaryota > Metazoa > Chordata > Amphibia > Anura > Hylidae > Phyllomedusa > Phyllomedusa bahiana. The sequence goes on from JAODAL010005108.1 coordinate 60,041, forward strand.
CCACAGCGCTGGAGGGCCATAAGCCAACAAACCAAACCCTCCAGGGGGCCCCCCAGCTGCGGAGGGGCCATAAGCCAACACCACTAAACCAGGGGGCCCCCCAGCTGCTAGAGGGGCTATAGAAACCCAAAACCAAACCCTCCAGGGGGGCCCCCCAGCTGCTGGAGGGTTTCCCTAGAGCCAAAACCATCCCGGGGCCCACAGCTGCTGGAGGGGGGCCCTAGAGCCAACACCCCTCCCTCCGGGCCCCACACCTTTCTGGGGGGGGCCAAAGAGCCAACACCACCTCCAGGGGCCCCACAGCTGCTGGGGGTCCCTAGAGCCAAAAACCCCCATCCAGGGGCCCCACGGGTTTCTGGAGGGCCAAAAGGGGCCAACACCACCATCCCACCCCCCCCCCCCTCCACACATCCCCAAATTAGGGTCGGGGTAATTGGGTTCAGGGTAAACTTGGAACCTTTGGGGGCCCTCCCTCTCCCAGCCAATGTTGGTTTAATTTCTACAATGTGACATGTCGCATTGTTTTGCTGGAAGATCCTGGACACCACATGGAAGACAATCCACATGTGTGGGTGTATGTGTTCTGCAAGAAGGGATTCATACCCAAACCGGGTGAGAGCGCCTTCCACGTAGATAAGAATGCCACAAAAAGATTACCCAGACCATAACGTTAGCACGACCAGCCGTGTTTTAACCGGGGAATTTTTTGCAGGGTGTTTGTTTTTTCCCGTTTTTCAAACAACACCATTTTTTTCTGTGAAACAAAAACATGAACCCTTATTGGGGAAACAACTCCCTTTGGGCCAAACAGAGGATCCAATTTTCCCAAACAGGGATGAAAATTTAAGCTTTTCCTTTTCTGGTTTTGCAGAAGGGGGCAGTGACACCGTCTGCTCCGGGGGCCCCCATACACATTTGGGTTTTGAGAGGGGCAGGACATCCGTCTGCTCCGGGGCCCCCAAAACAATAAAGGGGTTTGAAAAGGGCCCGTGACATCCGCGCCCCGGCCCCCCTACACAAGGTTTTCAGAGGTGCAGTTTACATCCGTCCCGCTCCGGGGGCCCCATACACAGAGGGGTTTGCAGAGGTGCAGTGACATCCTCGCTCCGGGCCCCATACACAGTAGGGTAAACAGAGGTTTTTGTGACAAACCTCGCCCTTTGGCCCCCTACACCCTAGGGGAGCAGAGGGGGGCCCGTGACATCCTTTTGCACCGGGGGCCCCTACACAATTGGGTTAGCAAGGTGCATGACAAACCCTCTCCGGGGCCCCCCTACAAAAGAGGGGTTAAACAGAAAATGCAGTGACATCCTTTTGCTCCGGGGGCCCCTACACAAATAGGGTTAGCAGAGTTCAGTTTAACAACCGTGCTCCCGGGGGCCCCCCCACAAAGGGTTAGAGAGGGCAGTGGGCATCCACCCGCTCCGTCCCCCCCTACACAGTAGGGTTTTGCAAAGGTGCAGTGACAACCGTCTGCTCCCGGGGCCCCCATACACAGTAAAGGGGTTTGGGAGAGGTGAGTGAAAATCCGTCTGCTCCGGGCCCCCCAAAACCCGTAGGGTTAGCAGAGGGGGCAGTGACATCCTCTGCTCCGGGGCCCCCTACACAGTAGGGTTAGCAAGGTGCAGTGACATCCCTCTGCTCCCGGGGCCCCAAAACAGTTGGAAACCCGAGGGGGCAAAGGGCACCCCTCCCCTTTCCCGGGCCCCCCTACACAGTAGGGGGAAAAAGGTCAGTGAACACCGTGGGCCCCGGGCCCCCTCACATAGGGGGACAAGCAGGGCAGTGACATCCTTGCTCCGGGGCCCCATAAAAAGTTGGGTTTTGCAGGGTGCGTTACATCCGCTGCTCCGGGGGCCCATACACATTAAAATTTGCAGAGGTTTCCCGTAACCTCCCACCCGCTCCGGGGGCCCCCTACACAGTAGGGTTTTCAGAGGTGCAGTAAAAATCCGTCTGCTCCGGGCCCCCAAAAACAGTAGGGGGAGCAAGGTGCCCTTTACAACCGTCTGCCCCTCCGGGGGCCCCCAAAAACATAGGGGTTTCAGAGGTGCAGTGACACCCCCCTGCTCCGGGGGCCCCCCTACAAAAGTAAGGGGTTTGCAGAGGTTTTCAGTGACATTTCCTCTGCTCCCGGCCCATACACAATAGGGGTTCAGAGGGGCAGGGGACATCCGTCGCCCCCGGGGGGCCCCTACACAGTAAAAATTTTTTTAGCAAGGGCCAAATGACATCCGTCTCTCCGGGGCCCCCCCCAAAAAGTAGGGAAACAAAGGGGCAGTGAACCTTTCCCCCTTTTCTCCAGGGCCCCCCTACACAAATAGGGTTAGCAAGGTGCCCGTGCATCCTCTGCTTTCCGGGGGCCCCCCCCACAGTTTGGGGTTAGCAAGGGGAGTGACTCCCTCTCCCCCCCAAAAAGGAAGGGGGCTCCAATACACCCCATAGGTTAGCAGAGGGGGGAGTGACATCCCCTGCTCCAGGGGCCCATACACCAAAAATAAAGGGGTTTTTTTTTTTAAGAGGTTCAATGACATCCGCCCGCCCAGGCCCCATACACTGGGGTTTGGTGATGCAAAGGCAGTGACATCCGTCTGCCCGGGGGCCCCCCAAACACAGAAGGGGAAAAAGAGGTGCAATGACAAAACCTTTTGCTTCCCGGCCCCATAACAGTAGGGTTAGTTGGGGGGAGCTGTTTCATCGTCTGCCGAGGCTCCCTACGCAATTTTTTTTTGCTGTTGGGGGTTAAAACACACGTCTGGTCCCCTCCGAAATTTTGGCGGTTAGCTGCTCCCCTGTAGCGTGTCCTCTTGCCCACTCGCACCTTTGTAGCCGCCAAAAAAACACCCTTCCACAAAGTGGTTTGGGCCCCGAAGTGAGTTTGTCTGCTCAAAGAGGAAAATTTAAAAAAAACAGGGAGGGCCCCATGGAGGAGAAAGGGGGGTTAAGAAGCCCCGGAAACAGGGAGCCCTGGCAATTTTTCTCAAAAAATTACATTTCAACCGGGGATTTCTAACAAAAAAAAACAGGACTTTCCCCCACGTCCCAGCAAAGCTCGTTTTATGTTCCCTGTCATCAGATAAAAAGTGCAGACAACGCAAGCGCGGCCAGATCAGCACCTGTCAGCTCCTCTGGTCCTGTCTAATGTAAGCTTTCAGGAAACTAAGGGCTTCTGATTAAGCCTGTAGCTGTCACAGGCTTCACTTTTTTAATGACAATATTTAGAAAAGTGATTAAATACCCATTTTGGGGTTTTGGAAACCCAAACCGTTTTGCAGTTCCCTCATTCCATTTGTTAACTCGCGATACTTTCACCACAGCAGCCGTCAACAGGTCACAAACTGCGCAGTTTCAGAAATACCGCCACCCTTTGGTCGAAAGCAAACTCTGATAAATCGCCCCTTTTGTCCATGAGAGCAACGAGTAGTATGTGTGCAGACGGCCCATCACACACTTTGTATACACACCAAGCCACAGCAACACATGTGACTTCCTTCAAGAGCAAAACACTACTGATGTTGGAAGTAGGAAGTGGTCATAATCATGTGACTCGGCTCTTCAGTTTTTACTGCAATGCTTCATGAACCGATCAGATGTTGCTCTTGTAGACAGCAGGGTCTATGCCGACCCGAGGAGCCAGGGTCACTCACAAAAATGGTGGCTGAAGTGGCCACACACAAGGAAGAAAGGTCAGGGCTGCTGTTCTCAGACCACTTCTTGTTCCTTCTATCTTCAAATTGCCAAGATATTGACCGATCAGAACAACAAAGGCTGAATTGCATTGTATTCAATTATATAGACTTGTCCTGAGCTCTGACTTCTGTGTCTAGGTGGCCTCTACACCGAGCCTTGTGACACACGCACCAACCCTTTTAAATGAACTCGGGGCTGCATTAACCTCCCCACGCCGGACCTGCTTCTCACCACAGGGAGTTTTACTATAGGGCTCAATTTTAAAACTCTAGAGGCGTGTCACATTTTCCCATCATTCTTGAAACCAAATTTTTCAAACAAGAATAATAATTTATTGGACCTGAGTGACCCCCCTTTTTTTTCTCCAAGCTACTCGCTAATCCGGTGCAGTCACTTGTACATACATCCTTTACATCCGAATTTTCCTCCAAGCTGCACTCGCTATTCTGCTGGGGAGTCACTGTGTACATACATCCTTTACATCCTTATTAAATTTCCCAACTGCACTCCTATTTTTGCTGGTCAGTCACTGTTACATTTCTTTCCCTGTTTTTCATCCCGTATTATACTCCAAGCTGCACTACATTTTGCGGTGCATTTACTGTCAAAATTATTATCCTTTTGATCCTAGTTACTCCTTATTTTCCTCCAGAGCGCCCCACTATTCTGCGGGCAGTCCTGTGACATACATTTCTTATCCTTACTGACCTGATTACTCCTGTATTATCCCCAAGCTCACCACTATTTTGCTGGTCAGTCACTGTACCTACTTACTTCCTTACGATCCGAGTTTTCACCTGTATTATACCCAGAGCGCACTCACTTTCGCTGGTGCAGTCACTTTTCCCTACATTTCTTTTCCTTTCCACCGGGTTTCATCCTGTATTTTACCAAGCGCACTCACTTTCTGCTGGGGCATCACTTTTACTTCATTACTTTTTCCTGTCGATCCTGAGTTTTCACCTGTATTATCCAAGCGCACTCACTATTCTGCTGGTGCATCACGGACAAAATTACTTTTCGTTCTATCCATTACATCCTTATTATACTCCCCGAGCTGCACTCACTATTCCTGTGCATCCTTTACAAATTACTTATCCTTACTGATCCTGATTAAATCCCCTATTTTTCTCCGACTGCACTCACTATCTCTGTGCAGTCACTTTTAAACATACTTTACCTGACTGATCGGGTTACATCCTGTTTTAACTCCAACGCACCACTATTCTCGGGTCAGTCACTGTTACTTTCATTACTTTTCCTGTACTGATCCTGAGTAAAAACCTTTAATAACCCAAGCTGCACTCACTATTCTGCGGGTGCATCACGGTACATACATTACATTACTTACCTTACTGATCCGAGTTACATCCTGTATTATCCTCCAAGCTGCACTCACTATTCGCGGTGCATCCTGTACAACATTACTTACCTTACTATCCTGATTACATCCTTATTACCCTCCAGAGCTCACTCACTTTTCCTGGTGCATCCTGTTACATAATTATTTTACGTACTGACCTGATTACATCCGTATTATCCCAACCACCACTTTTCTCGGGGCATCACTTTTACAAAATTTAAATTACCTTTAATCCTAGTTACATCCTTTTATACTCCAAGCTCCCCTCGCTATTCTGCTGTTGGGACATACTCCTATCAGTTCTTCTGTAATGTAGTGGGACACTTGCACATCCGTTAAGATATTTAATAAGCATGGGGAAAAAGCGGAGAGTGAAAATTTATTGCCAATAAAAAAAAAAAACTAACACTCTGGATGTAACTAGAGCACGACACATGGTCTTACATTCAGTTTGTGCGAGATTAGCTAATATTGATTAGATGTAACTATTTTATTCTACAGCTATTGTTCTACTGTATGCTCTGTGTACAGAGACCTGGATTTGAAGATTTAGCAAAACTAGATTTTTATCATTTTAATTAAAGGTACAACAGGAACCCCCACAGCGAACACAGCGACCGTGATATCACGCGCCCCCCGTTCCCCCTTCCTGAAAGTCTCCATCTCTGACCCTTTCCCCCCCCCCCTTTTTTTCAGGGGCCACAAACGTCCCCCAACGAAACCGTACAACCCCAACCGCCCCCACTCCCATCACCTCCGCCATGAATTCTGGCCAGGTAGTGGTGACGACCTCTGGAATCCAAACCCCTGCAGCCCCCCAAACCCGGCACTAAAAGGGAAATAGCACGTTCCCCTCCCAACCCCAACCCCAAACCCGCCAGGGCCGGCCGTGGGGCCGGTCCCCAACCCCCGGGCAAAATGCATCCTAAACCAGTTTGCTGCGGGTTTAAAGAGGGGATTTTTTTTTTCCTTTTAAACCCGAAAAACCATATAAGGGGTTCCCTGAAAATGTATCTCCCTTTAGTAAATTTAAATGGGCAAAAATTTCCCTAGGGTTTTAAGACATAGGGAAAAAAATCATCAACCATCCCCTCCCCCCCCCCCAACCCCGGGGCTACCAAAAATCCCAAAATATCTATATTTACTCACATACTTAATGTTCTAATCTGTGGTTATCATTTCCAAGTTAAAAAGACGGTAAGGGAAAATTGTTTTTTTTGGGGGTTTTGGTGGAGGTCCCGGGGGAGGGTTCGGGGAGTCGTTTGGGGAAGGTTTTGCGCAGGGGTCCGCGGGAAGGGGTTTGTTTGGGGAGGGCTCTTGGGGGGGGTTTGCGCTGAGTCCCCGCTTGGGAGGGTTTCTCGGAGGTGCGTTTTGGGATGGTTGGTGTTTGGTGGTTGGGGTTGAAAGAATTAAATGGGGGGGCCCCCACACCTTAATAGCAGTGTGGGTGCCAGGGGAAATTTCCCGGGGGGTTAATAGCCCAAAAAAAGTTTCCACGGCACCCCTTAAATTGCTTTTTTAAGGTTTTTTTTAAATTTTTTTTATACAAAAAAGTAATAAGATTTTTCCAGCTCTTCATGTTTTTTATTGTACTAAAAAAAATTTGATACAGTAAAAAGCCCCACAGCCCCGATTTGGGCAGCCAAATTAGGCCTTCCCCCGGGGGACCTAAAAAGGGGGGAAATGGAAGCCAGAAGCAGGAGCATGCTCGGAAACGGGAGCTGGAAGCAGGAGCGCGCTCGGAAAAAGGGAAAAACCGGAAGCAGGCAACCCGCTGGGAAAGGGGACCCGGGAAGCAGGACGCCCTGGGAAACGGGAACCGGAAGCAGCAAAGCTTGGGAAACGGGACCCGGGAAGCAGGGGACGTTTTGGAAAGGGGAGGGGAAAGCAGGCGAGCGCTGGGAAGGGGACCGGAACAGGAGCGCTCCAAAAACGGGACCCGGGAAGCAGGCTGAGCCTGGGAAAGGGGGCCCCGGAAGCAGGCGAGCGCCCCGGAAAGGGAAAGCCAAAAGCGGGCCCGATCCCCCGGAAAACCCGGGACCGGAAGCAGGCGAGCGCTCGGAAACGGGAGCCGGAAGCAGGCGACGCCGGAAAGGGGAAACCCGGGAAAGCAGGGCTGGGGAGCCCGGGGGCCCGGTGCCAACATTGCAGGATTTTGGGGGGCGTAAATAAAATGGACCGCCCTCCCCAAAAAAAATAAAATTTTTGTCCAGTTATTTTCGATCAAAGAGCAAGGGGAAAAATTTGGGCCCGGGCCCAGTGCTACTCTCCCCATATTTTTCACCTTTAAACACTTTGGGGGAGTGTAATTGATGACATGGGCAGGCAAAGCGCTCCCCCAGGGGAAAAATTTCCCGTTTCCCGGGGTCAAAAAAATTTTTTTCCCCCAAACTTTTTTCACCTGCTTCCAAAGAAGAAGATGACAACCATTCCATCAAACCCTGACGGGGGGCTGAGGAAATTTTCCTTTATACCCTGCCCTTGAGAAAATTTGCCCCGGGTCCCCCCGGGCTTTGCCCCCAACCCAAAGTTAGGTAGAAAAGGCCCCTTTCTCTACCTGGAAAAAATAAAAAGGAAGATCAGATTTTGGGGTAAATTATGCAAAAATCTGATGGAGGAAATACAAATTTCTCAGAAAAAAATTCAAGATCCACAAATGTTCCTGCAGGGGTTTTGCACTTTTCCCAATTTTTTTTGGTTTTTAAAGGGTCGTATCCAAAAAAATAAATTTTAAACACGACAAGAAAAAAGGGTTAAAAAGGGGTTTGAACTTTTGACTTTCAGGCTCCATATCTCCCCCAAACCCACACAGCTTTGTACATGGGGGCTACTGTAATTTTTTTAAACAGTCATCTTACCCGATCTTATACATAAATGTGACTTCAAGAAATTTAGCACTGCCATTTCTGCAGTTTCCCTTTTTCCTGAAAACTGCAAGGTTACTGTTTTGCTCCTAAAAATAAAAATTTTTAAATTTTTTAATTATTTTTTAAAGGTTTTTGGGGAAAATCCCCCTTTTTGGGTTTTTTTTCCAGCTCCCCTTTAATCCTTTGGGCTCGGGATCAGTTTCAAGCAGGTCTTGACTAAAATTTTACCCCGGGTTTCCTCTTCTACACTTTCCCCAAAATTTTGGGGGCAAACTGGATTTTGGACTTTTTCTTAAACTAAACCCACAATTTGTTCAAAAGATAAAATTTTTTTAAACCCTTTACTTTCATTTGTCTATTCTACCTAAATAGCTTGATTTTGGGAAACCAAAAGGGTTGATAAACCCCGGATGTTACCTTTTTTTAACTACAGTAAATTTTAATATTTAAAAGGGGGAAAGAATCCTTTTTTTAGTTCGGCTGATTCACACTGCTCTGGGCTTCCAACTCTAAAACAGGCATTTCTTCCCCTCCCAGTTTGGGTGACATCATCCCCCCTTCACTTTTTCATGGCGGCTCCCGGGGCCCCCCCCCCCCTTTTTAGCCCAACATGTCACTTTGTCTCTTCCCCATGCAGTCTTCGTATACATACCATAGGGGCTTTTAATCTAGACTGAGCACTGATCTCTTTTCCCCCCACAGCTGGGAGATTGTTACAGTTGAAACCCTTTTTCTGTGGGCCCCCACAGATCTCCCTTTTTTATGCAGGCGGTTTTGGCCCCCCGAGACACAAAAGTGCTGGTTTTTTTGAATTGGGAAATCTACTGCAGGGGTGTTTTTTTGCTGGGTTTTGCAAGTGAAATTGCTTTTCCGGGCCCCTTAAATCTGAGTCAGAAGGGGGCAGGGATCGACACAAAATTTTTGCCGTTTTTTGATTAAAGAAGCCCTGGGAGTGTTATTTTGTTTTCCTTCTGGTGTGCAAAAGTGAAAAAGTTTCCGGCCCCTTTCTTTTATGAAAAGGGAAATTTCAGCTCCGTGAAATACTACGACCGGGGGCTGAACAAAATGTAAAAAGAGCTCTTTCCCCAAATAAATTTCAAGGAAAGGGGAGATCCGACCACACCGGAAAATCAATGTAAACAGGGAAACAAAAAAAAGGGGGTTTCCCGTGAATTCAAGACCGCTTTTCTAAAAGACATCCAATTGGGAAAGTTGCTTTTTATTCACATCCCCTTAAAAACCCCCGAAAAACCATTTAAAAGGGAAAAGAAAAAACCCTTTTAAAAATGCACCATGGGTTTTTTTTTAGGGTCAGGAGGGGGGGATCGGGGGTTTGGGAAATTTAGGATCCCGATTCGGGGGGTTTTTCTTGCCGACTCCACAGCACTGGCCGGAAGCAGGCGAGCGCTTGTAAACGGGAGCCGGAAGCAGGCGAGCGCTTGTAAAAAAGGGACCCCAAGCAGGGGAGCGCTCGGAAACGGGGCCCCGGGAAACAGGCGCGCGCCCTGACGGGAGCCGGAACAGGGGGCGCCCCGGACGGGACCGGGGCAGGCGCGCCCCGTGGGGGGAGCCGGAAGCAGGCGCCGCCCCCCCGGGGAGGGAGCCGGAACCCGGCGGGGCGCCCGGGGCGGGACCCCAAGCAGGGCGGCTCGCCCCTGGGGCGGGGAAACCCCGGGGCAGGGGCCCCCGCCCGGAAACGGGGGCCGGAAGCAGGGGGCGCGGGGCCCTTTAAAAGGGGGCCGGAACAGGGCCCAGGGGATCCCTAAACGGGGGGTCGGAAGCAGGGGGCGCGCCCGGAAACGGGAGCCGGGAAACAAGGGGCCCCGCCCCGTTGGGGGGGGACCGGAAGCAGGGGAAATGGGCCCTGGCCTCATTTTCCCTGGAAAAGAAGAGGTTTTTTTTAAAAAAACGAAAACCCCTTTCCCCCCTAAAAGAAACAAGTCTTAATATTAACTTTCTGGAAATCCATCCCCCCCTTTTGGGTCAGGGTTTAGGTAGATAAAGAGTTTTAAAAAAATTCCCTTTTCCAAAATATCAAAACTCCCCAACAATTGTAACTATATATACATATTATATACTATACTATAGCTATATATTAAAACTACTATAAAATTATAATATTTTTCTTCTACACTATGGTTATATAAAACCTAAAAAAACTACATCCCTTTCTAATAGTTTGTTTCAAAAATGCTATTTATGTCCCAAAATCAATCAGCCATAACCTTTAATCTGACAGGTAAATACCATTGATTATTTGGTGATAATGGTGGGGGGTGGGAGGATTTATTAGGCAGCAAGTAACTGGTCAGTCTTTGTAAAATTAAGGGGTTTAAAGACGTAAAAAAAATCAAGTGTAAGGCTATGTTCACACGGCATAATTGCGGGGCGTACTGTACGCCCCACAATTACGCGGGGGGGGTTTGGGGGGTCAAAGCAAAAAACCGCGTATTGGGGGCCCCCCCCTTTTTCAGTTTATTACTCACCGGGGGCACATGTCACTTAACTCCCCGCGCCTACAATTTCGATCGAATTGTACAGGGGGGGGGAGGGGGCCCTAATCCAAAGTTTTTCCCATGAGAGGGTGGGATTAAACCCTAAATTTTGCCCCCAAAAAATTAAAAGCCCCCAAAAACGCCGCGAAATTTGGGATCAAATTACCCCGTGTGGGAAAATACCCAAAGGGGTTGATTGCCCGATATGGGCCCAAAAAGTTATGTTTAGATGAAAGGGGCAAGATCCCCATTCTTGTGGGTTTTTTTAGGAAAGATGGTTTGGACCTATCAAAAATGTCCCAAAAAGGACGACGGGGGCCCCGGGGAACAGGGATGGGGCCCAAGACCCTAAAGTGTGTTTGGGCCCATCTGGGCAAATCCCTTTGGAGAACTACTAGCCAAAAAATCACTAAACAGTGTTTTTGCTTTGGGTAAAAAAAGACTGGGGTCCGGGCGCAAAAGGACATCCCCAGCCCGATGTGGGTGGGGAAAGCAAATTGGTCCCGAGACCCCCTACGACTCCTGCCCATTGTCAAGTGTCTACACTGGGCACATGAGCATCAGAACTCGAATGAGGAGCAATTGGAAGGAAAACCGACCTATTCCGATAAATTTACGTTTTTCCATCATGAAAACAGCCGGGGGGGCACTTTTCCTGGGGAAGAATGGGGGAAACAGGGTTTCACTCTGGGAAGAAAGGAAAAAGATGGCGGAAAGCATTTTGGGGGGCATTGTTTTTGCTGGGGAGGGGGGGGGGTCATGGGCATCATGTGGGTTTCTACGCCCCGTACAGACCATGTCCACCCCATCAGCAGGATTCCCTAATCCAAGGGGCTTTTTTTTTTTTTATAAACTTAGCAGGAAAAATGCCCCCCTGGCCCCCCTTTTCAACTTTAGGGGCACCTTCAAAAAAATTTCCCGGGAAAAGGGGAAAACAAAAGGAACCAAGGTGGTGACTTGACCTTCAAATTCCCAGATCTCAATCTGATTGAGCTGAAGAACAAGTCCCATCCATGGAGGCCGCAGCTCCCAATGTACAGGATCTGCTCCTGATACCTAAGGAGTCCAGGACTCTCATAGTATCAGGCGGGGGGGGGTTTAATGGTATGGCTGATCAGTCCTCATGTTTTGCTTATGGCAGTGACTCTCTGTCCTTATTGAGTACATCACATAGGTGCCCAGTAGTTGACTCCTCATTGGCGCAGCAGCCGCTCCCTGCATACGAGCCCTCTTCAGCCTCCCCAGCTCCATACATACCAATGAAGATTATGCCGTTTGCCCAGACAATAGACAATGTGTATGTGACCTTCGGGTGACTTGACGTGATTGTGCGACTTCCTGCCCTCGTGCTTCTGAGCACCCAGCATCTGCTGCTGTGCTAGGTATTACGCGTGCTGGACATGCTGCGGCACGCTCCCTTTGTACGGCTCCTCTCTCCCGGCTTGTGTTAGGGGTCGGGGGGCGGTGGGGGTTTGCATTGTCCTCTTGTACTTATGAATGATGGGGTTTTGTATCTTGTGTTCACAGAGGTGCCTTATTCAGTCTCAATCCGGGGACATTGAGCAGCGCTCTCAGTCCCGCTCTGATGAGTAACAGCACGCTGGCAACAATACAAGGTCAGTCGGGCGGCTCTTGACCCTAAAGATGTGTGTTTATTCAAAGACCACACCCGTAATGGGGGGACCACACCTATACATTTTACGAGAAGGAGGCAGACGTTGCATGACGTGGACAGCGGGGGTGCACGCGCAATGCGGTTGAGTACCACGTGGACGTGCTCTTCTATGCAATTTTCTATTGATCAATGGCCACTGGTTTACGAGTTTTTAAAATTTTGCATATATACAACATACAAACCTGGGCGACCATCGACAATGAATAGAAATCTTCACAGAAGAGCGTGGCCACACTATGAACGTTCAACTTATGACAACATCAGACCCTAACCTAAAAGTGGTCTACACCAGCAGCATGTCCTCCACTAGACTATGTGCCTTATGTATGAAAACTGTCCAGCAGTAAGACTGTCTTTGACAATTTTTGTATATTTTTCATACATAAGGCACATAGTCTAATGGTGGACATGTTGCTGGTGGAGACCACTTTTAGGTTAGGGTCGTAAGTTGAACGTTCATAGTGCGGCCACGCTCTTCTGTGCAGTTTTCTATTATTTGTTGATGGTCGCCCAGGTTTGTATGTTGTATAGATGCAAAATTGTAAAGCTAATTCCATACCGTGGCCCTGTGTGGTCATATTCGTACATAATTGGAGAGAACTCGGGTTGGCTCGCGCTAAAGCTAGGTGCACACCTGCATTGGTTTTACTGTTCAGGGGACAAAGTAACATGGATGATGAACACCAACCGCACCCCAAGATCCCGGTGACCACACTAGGCTCCGTTGGGTTTTTTCGTCAGAGTATCTTTGCACTGTTGGTGTCATTTTTTGCAGAGTCCCCAGTGGAGGCTCCAACTCCGATGTGAACTGGGCCAAATTCAGTCTTTTATTTACGCCCTGTACCAAAATAAGGGCCTAAAATGAACTATATCAATAAACAGCCTCAAAACTAAACTAAGGGTGCTTTCACACGGTGCGTTTTTGGTGCGGTTTTGATGCGTTTTTTTTGTGCAGGAAGGCACAGCAATTAATGTACATTGCTGCACAGAAATTGCGGCAAAAATCGCGGTAATTACCGCAATTTTACCACGACGGCAATGTACATTAATTGCCGTGCCTTCCTGCACAAAAAACGCATTGAAAAAACGCACCGTCTAAAAGCACCTTAAAACACCAACAAAACAGCTAAAATAAAAACCAGTTGCTTAAAATAACACTGGGCATTAACCAGTATATAAGTGTCATAATTTATTTATTCGGGCAAACAATATAATACATAGGACAACGCGTTTCGTAAGCGCCCTTAGCTTACTTCCTCATTATTTCTCTTTTTTATCCATCTTTTTTCTTTCTTTTTTCACTTTTCTCTTTCGCTTTTTTCTCTTTCTCCTTCTTTTTCTTTCCTCGCGCGCGCTCTTTTCCCCTCGCGTGCGCACTTTTCCCCTCGCGTGCGCTCTTTTCCCCTCGCGTGCGCTCTTTTCCCCTCGCTTGCGCTCTTTTCCACTCGCGTGCGCTCTTTTCCCCTCGCGTGCGCTCTTTTTCCCCTCGCGCGCGCTCTTTTCCCCTTTGCGCGCCGCTCTTTTCCCCCTCGCGCGCGCTCTTTTCCCCTCGCGCGCGGTGTTTTCCCCTCCGCATCGCGCCTGCTCTTTTCCCCCTCGCGCGCGCTCTCCCCCTCGCGCGCGCTCGCCCCCTCGCGCGCGCTCTTTTCCCCGCGCGCGCGCTCTTTTCCCCGCGCGCGCGCTCTTTTCCCCGCGCGCGCGTCTTTTTTCCCCCCGCGCGCGGCTCTTTTCCCCGCTGCGCGCGCTCCTTTTCTTCCCCCGCGTGCGCGCTCTTTTCCCCCCGCACGCGCGCTCTTTTCCCCGCGCGCGCGCTCTTTTCCCCGCGCTCTTTTCCCCCGCCCCGGCTTTTTTTCCCCGCGCTCTTTTCCCCGCGCTCTTTTCCCCGCGCTCTTTTCCCCGCCCCTCCTTTTCCCCCGCTCTTTTCCCCGCGCTCTTTTCCCCGCGCTCTTTCCCCGCGCTCTTTTCCCCGCGCTCTTTCCCCGCGCTCTTTTCCCCGCGCTCTTTTCCCGCGCTCTTTTTCCCCGCGTCTTTTCCCCGCCTCTTTTCCCCGCGCTCTTTTCCCCGCGCTCTTTCCCCGCGCTCTTTTCCCCGCGCTCTTTTCCCCGCGCTCTTTTCCCCGCGCCTTTTCCCCCCGCGCTTTTCCCCGCGCGCTTTTCCCCGCGCGCTTTTCCCGCGCGCTTTTCCCCGCGCGCTTTCCCCGCGCGCTTTTCCCCCGCGCGCTTTTCCCCGCGCGCTTTTCCCCGCGCGCTTTTTTCCCCGCGCCCCTTTTTCCCCGCGCGCTTTTCCCCCGCGCGCTTTTCCCCGGCGCGCTTTTCCCCGCGCGCTTTTCCCCGCGCGCTTTTCCCCGCGCGCTTTTCCCCGCGCGCTTTTTTTTCCCCGCGCGCTTTTCCCCGCCGCCTTTTCCTTTTTTCCCCGCGCGCTTTTTCCCCGAGCGCTTTTTCCCCCCGCGCTTTTCCCGCGCGCTTTTCCCCAGCGCGCTTTTTCCCGCGCGCTTTTTCCCCCGCGCGCTTTTCCCCGCGCCTCCTTTTTCCCCCGCGCGGCTTTTCCCCGCGCGCTTTTTTTTTATTTTTCCCCCGGCTTTTTTCCCCGCGCTTTTCGCTTTTCCCCGCCGCTTTTCGCTTTTTTCCTTTTGTTTTCCCTGTTTTTTCGTTTTTTGGTTTTTTTTTTCGTTTTGCTTTTTCCCTCGCGCTTTTTCCTTTTTCCCCTCGCCTTTTCGCTTTTTCCCCTCGCGCTTTTCCCTTTTCCCCTCGCGCTTTTTGCTTTTCCCCTCGCGCTTTTTGCTTTTCCCCTCGCGCTTTTCGCTTTTCCCCTCGCGCATTTCGCTTTTCCCCTCGCGCTTTTCGCTTTTCCCCTCGCGCTTTTCGTTTTTTCCCTCGCGCTTTTCGCTTTTCCCCTCGCGCTTTCGTTTTTCCCCTCGCGCTTTCCCTTTCCCCCGCTTTTCGCTTTTCCCCTCGCGGCTTTTTGCTTTTCCCCCCTCGCGCTTTCGCTTTTCCCCCCTCGCGCTTTCGTTTTTTCCCCCCTCGCGCTTTCGTTTTTTCCCCCTCGCGCTTTCGCTTTCCCCCCTCGCGGGTTCGCTTTTCCCCCCTCGCGCTTTCGCTTTTCCCCCCTCGCGCTTTCGCTTTTGCCCCCTCTCGCTTTCGCTTTTGCCCCCTCTCGCTTTCGCTTTTCCCCCCTCGCGCTTTCGCTTTTCCCCCCCTCGCGCTTTCGCTTTTCCCCCCTCGGCGCTTTCGCTTTTCCCCCCCTCGCGCTTTCGCTTTTCCCCCCTCGCCTTTCGCTTTTCCCCCCTCGCGCTTTCGTTTTTCCCCCCCTCGCGCTTTCGCTTTTCCCCCCTCGCGCTTTCGCTTTCCCCCCTCGCGCTTTCGCTTTTCCCCCCTCGCGCTTTCGCTTTTCCCCCCCTTTCGCGCTTTCGCTTTTCCCCCCCTCGCGGCCTTTCGCTTTTCCCCCTCGCGCTTTCCCGCTTTTCCCCCCACGCGCTTTCGCTTTTCCCCCCTCGCGTTTTCCCGCTTTTCCCCCCTCGCGTTTTCGCTTTTCCCCCTTCGCGGCTTCGCTTTTCCCCCTCTCGCTTTCGCTTTTCCCCTCTCTCTCTTTCGCTTTTTTCCCTCTCTCTCTTTCGCTTTTTTCCCTCTCTCTCTCTTTCGCTTTTTCCCCCTCTCGCTTTCGCTTTTTTCCCCCCCTCGCTTTCGCTTTTTCCCCCTCTCGCTTTCGCTTTTTCCCCCTCCCCTTCGCCCCCTCTCGCTTGCTTTTTCCCCCTCTCTCTTTCTCTCTTTCCCCTCTCTCCCTCTCTCTCTTTCTCTCTCTCCCTCTCTCTCTTTCTCTCTCTCCCTCTCTCTCTTTCTCTTTCTCCCTCTCTCTTAGGGTTTGCTTTTTTTTACGTCATTTATTTTTGTGGTAGTTTTTTTTAGGTGGTGTTATCACTTCTATGTATATATTTTAATATCTAAAATTGACCTGATTTTTTTTTTCTTCTCATTACAAGCTTTGGCATCTGGTGGCTCTCTTCCAATATCATCACTTGATGCAACTGGGAACCTGGTATTTGCAAATGCGGGAGGAGCCCCCATCATCGTGACTGCCCCTCTGTTCCTGAACCCTCAGAACCTCTCTCTGCTCACCAGCAGCCCAGTCAGTTTGGTCTCCGGAGGGGCAGCGACGCCCATCACAAGCCTTCACGCCACCTCCTCAGTCGACTCCATCCAAAACTCTCTCTTTACAGTGGCCACTGCCAGCGGACCAGCTTCCACCACCACTTCAGGCTCCAAAGCACAGTGAGCCTTGGCAAAGAGATCACCGCCTGCCAGTGGTCGACCAACAGCGTCAATAACGGCACGACACGGTCTCTCTCGGACAGCATGGGGGAGCACCTAAACGTTACGTTACAAAGAGAGGGGTCGGAGGAGGAGGAGGAGGAAAAAAAAAAGTGGAGAACAAATAACAGATGGACATTTTGCTTAATTTTATAACAAACAATCTCTTTTCAGGATAACGACTGATCGGAGAACTTTCTAACCAAAAATGTAAAAAAGGAAAGAAAAAAAAAATCCCCAAAAAAAATTAAACGTTAAGAAAAAGAAAAAAAAAAAATCACATCAAGTGAAAGGACTACTTATCATTTCCAGCAGTCTCATGGACAAGTTAAGGTTGGTTGTTTTAACAACGAAAAAAACAAAAAATCTGATATAGGAATGGGAATTTGCTTCAGTCGGAATCTACTTTTTATTATAATTTTTTTTTGTAATTATCATTTTGTATCGGTCTGTTGTACAGACCCTTATGTCATGCAAGGTGTTTATAGTCATATCAAAAAATGTTGGGGGTTCCTTTTCGTAACTGGTACAATTTAGGCAGGCCTGTATTACTGATGTTTTCGGATTTTCCTTTTTTTTTTTTTTTTTTTTTTCATATATATATATATATTAATTTGGTCCTTGACTTCTAAGTGATTTTTCCAGCTAGACCGCTCTCCTCGGACACGGAGACGTTCTGGTGGAATAGTTTCACTCACGTAGTTTATGTGGGTTACTGGCCTCCGCAATATGGCGACACCAACCGCACTCTGCTTGATCACTGGTGACCATGCCCAAAGTTGGGCAGGTTTAAAGGGGTTGTCTCACTACATTGATTCATCTCCCCTCAGTCCTGTTTTCTTGGTTTCATTTTGAGTTCAGGGGAGAGTTTACTGGCTTCTACTAGGCTGCAGTAGAAGCCAGGTCTGTAGCTATAGCAACCAGCGCTGGCAGCCTATTGGGATGGCTCAAACAGGTCTGTAGCTATAGCAACCAGCGCTGGCAGCCTATCGGGATGGCTCAAACAGGTCTGTAGCTATAGCGACCAGCGCTGGCAGCCTATCGGGATGGATCAAACAGGTCTGTAGCTATAGCAACCAGTGCTGGCAGCCTATCATGAGAGAGTGAACAGGTCTGTAGCTATAGCAACCAGTGCTGGCAACCTATCAGGAAAGATTGAACAGGTCTGTAGCTATAGTGACCTGAGAAGCTGATGCAGCCCATACAAGAGGGGATATCTCGGAATAGGTAGGACACTGTTAATGGACACCTATTGCAAAGTGACTTCTTTTTGTAAGATCTTTAACGTAAAAAGCAGTGATCCTTCTAGTGAGACAACCCCTTTAGCGGCAGCCGGAAGCTACTGCTTTCCCTTCAGGGGCTATGGACACAAGCACCGGTTGTTGATTGGCTCAATACTGGTTTATTTGTCCTAGCTATTGAACGGGATCAGCAGGCAACTTTAACTTACTGACTGGACCCCACCCTCCTGCAACTTTTACTGTATACTGTGGTTTAACAGTAGTTAAGGTTCTGAGCCATTTTACTATATTATTTCAGCTTGTTCATCTCGGGAACATGCCTTACATCTCCTGTAAAAGGTATTTAGACGCGTAGGACTTGTTCCCTAGCCTTTTATGTGGTTTCTGTGTGTTTTTTCAGATTCCAATGTCTGTGCATTGAACCCGCATTGCCGTGGTACCAAGCACGTATCGCCTGCTTTGTTGGGTTGATGGCGCGTTGCGGCTCTTGATGGCGCGTTGCGGCTCTTGATGGCTTGTGGCTGCACGAACATGCATGCTGCAGCGCTAGATGGCATAGAACATCTGTTGCATTGAAGTATTGCAGATGGCATTTCGTTGCATTTGGTGGCGTGTTGCCGAACTATAAAGCGTGCTGCCGTGCAAGATGGCGTATTACATCTGTTTTGTTGAATTTAAGGAGTTTTGCAGCGCTAAATGGTGTATAACGTTTGTTGGATTGAAGGAGTATCGCAGTGCTAGGTGGCGTGTTGCAGCTCTAGATGGCGTGCTGCATCATTAGATGGAGCATTACATCTGTTTTGTTGAATTTAAGGAGTATTGCAGTGCTAGATGGCGCGTTACGGTGGCGTGTTGCAGCGCTAGATGGCGCGTTGAGGCGCTAACTGGTGTATAAGATTTGTTGGGTTGAAGAAGTACTGCAGTGCTAGGTGGCGTGCTACGGTGACGTGTTGCAGTATTAGATGGCGTGTTGCGCCGATAAATGGTTTATAACATTTGTTGGATTGAAGGACTATTGCAGCGCTAGATGGCGTGTTGCGACGCTTAATGGTGTATAAGACTTGTTGGGTTGAAGAAGTACTGCAGTGCTATCTGGCGTGTTACGGTGGCGTGTGGCAGAACTAGAAGGCGTGCTGCCGCGCTAACTTGTGTTTTACGGGGCCATGGCATGCTGCTGCGGTACATTGTGTTTTGCAAGGCGCACTAGATGGCATGCTGACGCGCTAATTGCGTTTTGTGAGGCGACCTGGTGCACTAGATGGCATGCTGACGCGGTACATTGCGTTTTGCAAGGCGAGCTGGTGCACTAGATGGCATGCTGCCGCTACATGTTTTGTGAGGCTAGGGTGCACTAGATGGCATGCTGACCGCGTAATTGTGTTTTTGTGAGGCGAGCTGGTGCACTAGATGGCATGCTGACGCGCTAATTGCGTTTTGTGAGGCGAGCTGGTGCACTAGATGGCATGCTGCCGCGTTACATTGTGTTTTGTGAGGCGAGCTGGTGCACTATATGGCATGCTTCCGCTGTACATTGTGTTTTGCTAGGCGAGCTGGTGCACTAGATGGCATGCTGCCGCGTTACATTGTATTTTGCAAGGCGAGCTGGTGCACTAGATGGCAAGTTACCGCACTAGATTGGGATTTGAAAGGCGAGCTGGTGCACTAGATGGCATGTTACCGCACTACATTGTGTTTTGCGAGGCGAGCTGGTGCATTATATGGCATGCTGCCACGTTACATTGTGTTTTGCGAGGCGAGCTGGTGCATTATATGGCATGCTGCCGCGATACAGTGTGTTTTGCGAGGCGAGCTGGTGCACTAGATGGCATGATACCGCACTAGATTGTGTTTTGCGAGGCGAGCTGGTGCACTAGATGGCATGCTGCCGCGCTACATTGCGTTTTGTGAGGCGAGCTGGTGCACTAGATGGCATGCTGCCGCGTTACATTGTGTTTTGCAAGATGACCTGGTGCACTAGATGGCATGTTACCGCACTAGATTGTGTTTTGCGAGGCGACCTGGTGCACTAGATGGCATGTTACCGCACTAGATTGTGTTTTGCAAGGCGAGCTGGTGCACTAGATGGCATGTTACCGCACTAGATTGTGTTTTGCAAGGCGAGCTGGTGCACTAGATGGCATGCTGCCACGATACATTGTGTTTTGCGAGGCGAGCTGGTGCACTAGATGGCATGTTACCGCACTAGATTGTGTTTTGCGAGGCGAGCTGGTGCATTATATGGCATGTTACCGCACTAGATTGTGTTTTGTGAGGCGAGCTGGTGCACTAGATGGCATGTTACCGCACTACATTGTGTTTTGTGAGGCGAGCTGGTGCACTAGATGGCATGCTGCCACGCTAGTTGAAGAAGTGCAGACACAGCAAGGCTAGTGGTTTGTTTTTTTTTTTATTTCACTTTCTGGGGCTGTGTGAAATCTGCACACTCGCTCCACATCCTATAGAACACATAGTAATTGGACCTAACAAACTCGGCTCTGCTATGCAGTAAAAGTTGCAGGAACCTGTGGAAAAATGTTCCAGGACCAGTGTTAGAAACCAATAATGTGTGCAAAGCGGCGTTTAACCCATGGGCACTGGAGCAAGGGTCTGCGTACAGGCCTATGCGCTAAACTACACCCAACCTTCTTGGATTTCACGGCCGCTTCCAGTACACTACAGAAATTAGACTTGGAAATGGTAGACACCGTTCCCAACCTCGGGGCTCCTTTTGTTGCTGCGGATGATGGGAGTTTTATTTGAAGCAGCAGCTGGAGTGACAAAGGTCGCTCGCTTATTGTGTTAGGCTTTGGTTTTTTTTCCGGGGAGGGAGTTGAGCCTCTTTGCACACATCATAAGGGCCTGGTGTCTCAGTGATTGAGCTCGCTCAGCAGAAACGTCAGTAAGTTATGATCTGGGGGACCAGGTGCTCGCAGCGCATGCGTCTGCCGCGCGCTCTGCAAGCCTTGAAGTCGTCCAGCCTGATTTTTTTTTTTTTTCTTTTTTTTCCATTATGAGTATTTCCATTCATTTAATTTTACTGATCTAAAAAAAACAAAAAATTTGCTATGAATGATCACGCAGACTGGATTACTGCCCTGCAGTTCACACTACGCCTTGTCGGCAGGGTCGTCTTCTGCCTGTTTTCTAGCCACATTAGTTTATGTGATGCTACACGGCGGGGCACACGTCTAGCTGTGCCTCCCTTCTGTGTAGAGGACGTCCTCGTGGGCTCCCGGTGCACTAAGTTGTTGGGAAAATGCTGAAAAAGGGCAGAAAACTTCCCTCAACTCCTTTTTTTTTTTTTTTTTTTTGTTTATTTTTTTCTTGTTTTTGCCTGTAATTCCTAAAAGATATCAATTTTACCATCTCTAACATTATAGATTAGTGAACTGCAAGCAGTCGACTAACCCGTTTCATACGACCTTGTGAGTGTGTATATGTTTTTTGTATTATTTTTAAATTTTTTTTTTGAGTTGTTCTAAATATATTTTAACCCCTCCAATGCTGAAGAAAAGCCGAGCGCACCGCCTCCGGGTGTCGCTCGCTTTCTTTTTGCAATAGGACGGTTAACCAAGCTTGAACCAAAGTCAATTTCTAGCAAGCTGCTGTACTAATGGACTAGTTTGTGTAAGTGCAGTTCAGACGCAGTGAGTGACAAGATAGATGCTACTGACAATTTATTTCAGTTTTGTTTTTTTTGGTGAGGGTTTTAATTTTATATATAAATGTTGCTGCTTTTTGTAAAAAAATTTATGTTCTCATTTAATTTTTTTTTTACGTTTAGGTAAACTCTAATTTTGGGGGGTTTTCCGTTTGTAAATACTAGAATTTTTGAGTCCTGTTTGACCACCTATGTCCCCCACACCTACTGTCTCTTTCTAACATTCTTGTAATCCCCACTGGTAACACTGTCTTTGCATTATGCGTTCGCTGCCGAAGGACCACCATGGTCTCCAACTTAGTTTTTCATATATGCTGGGATTGGGTTTTGGGGATTCTACTTAACCCCAGTTGTTGACCGCCCACCATGCTCTCCACTATACACCTTTATAGTTTGATAATAGCTCTTTGATACAATCTTAAAGATCCTTCTAAAACCTCCTAAAGGGGCAGTTAAATAATATCTGAGTTGCAAGGAACCGCCATGGTCTCCACACGGATGCATGGAAGTAAAATACCACCAGTGTGATTGGATCTGCTGGCAAGGTCTTGAAAGTTCTCCTAAATCTTAGTTACCAAGGGGCCGCCATGGTCTCCACACAGGCCCATATTGCCAGTGTGATTAGATCAGCTGACAGGGTCTTGAATGTTCTTCTGAATCTTAGTTACCATGGGACCGCCATGGTCTCCACACAGGCCCACTGACGTAAAATATTGCCAGTTTGATTAAATCTTTTGTCAGGGTCTTGAAAGTTCTCCTGAATCTTGGTTTCCGAAGACCACTATGGTCTCTAGCCAGGGGCTCTATGGTAAGGTAATAACAATGTGGTTGGGTTTTTAAGAGTCTCCTTAATCTTAGTTGCCAAGGAACCACTATGGTCTCCACATGGATGCACTGAAGTAAAATACCACCAGTATGATTGGGTCTCCTCACAGGGTCTTGAAAGTTCTCTTGAAACTTAGTTACAAAGGGACCGCCATGGTCTCCACACAGGCCCACTGACGTAAAATATTGCCGGGGTGATTAGATCTGCTGATAGGGTCTTGAAGGTTCTCCTGAGTCTTGGTTTCTGAAGGACCACTATAATCTCTATAGTAAGATAATAACAATATGATTGGGTTTTTACAAGTCTCCTAAATCTTAGCTGCCAAGGAACCACCATTGTCTCCATGCACCGAAGAAAAATACCACCGGTGTGATTGGATCTGCTGGCAGGGTCTTGAAAGTTCTCTTGAAACTTAGTTACCAAGGGACCGCCATGGTCTCCACACAGGCCTACTCAAGAAAATTACTGCTAGTGTGATTAGATCAGCTGGCATGGTCCTGAAAGTCTTGAAAGGACCGCGATGGTCTCTAGCCAGAGCCTTTATAGTAAGATAATAACAATGTGATTGGGTTTTGGAGATTTTCTGAACCCCAGTTGTTGACGGCCTGCAATGCTCTCCAGCTAGGGCCTCTAAATTAAGATAATAGCAGTATGATTAAATTTTGGAGGTTCTTCTAAACCTTAGCTGGTCTCTAGCCAGGACTTTATTGTTATTTGCCAAGGAACCGTCATGGTCTCCACATGGACGCGCTGAAGTAAAATACCACCTGTGTGATTGGATCTGCTGTCAGGGTCTTGAAAGTTCTCCTAAAACTTAGTTTCCAAGAAACCGCTATGACCTCTAGCCAGGGCCATTAAAGTATCAATATTTACAGTGTTGTTAAGTATCTTGACAAGAACTTGGAGATACTTGGGACCCACAAAATAAAATCCTCATCAAGATCTCATTTCTTCTATGTCTATCGGCACCATATAAACTTCTCAATTGTCACTTATTTTAAACCAAAGGATCACGGACGCTGCACCTCTATCCACAGTCTTCTAGGTGGCTCCGTTACTCACTAGGACTACCAAATCTTACTTAAGGGGTATTGTTTTGAGGATGTCCATTTTCCAACACTGCCATTTCCTAGAGCCATCACAAACGGAAAAGCTTTAATTCCGATGACTTGTGTTCTGTTTTCGATGGCTTTTATGAAGCCTAATGCACTGTCACTGACCAGTCATCCACTTTGGGCTCAACAGGAACCTAAGAGGAACCCAGAATTCAACCCAAAGAGAAAAATTCCCAAAATGTTACGGTTGTGCCAGTGGGGGCTACAATTCCTTTTTTTTTTCCTCTCATCTCCAAAACCAAACCTGCTCTGTAATTCATCGCATTTAAGTTATATCCTTCACACGTCCTTATTTTTTTTTTCTTCTTTTTTGTTCTCATGGCAGCTCCTGCATTGTCCAGACTAGTTTCTGGCCTCCTAATAGAAAAAAAAAATACCTCAACTCATCTCGGCTTTGACAAAGACGGGCTCAGAAATTCTGGAGAGAGAAAAAAAAATTCTAATGCATTTCTTGTCGAAGAACTTTACATCTAACTTACTGTTTGACTTATTTCTTTTCCCATTTGTTTTTTTTTATTATTATTATTATTTCAAATTTGACAGAATATATTGGTGAACTTGGGTTAAGGGAACCAGAATTGTGACATAGGAGGATATATTTTATACAGATGGTTTGCCAAAGCTTTGTCCGATTCACCCGTCAGCTCTGTGCAATGCAATGCTCTTATTAAGGCGATAGGGGTATGTCCGGTGTTGCTCAGGAGAACAGATTAGCTCCTACCCCCGTTCCCCTCCTGTTCCTCACCATTTCCCTTTTTTACTAATTTTTTGACCTACCCAACCTCTGATCCTCAATGGGTTCTGGAATATTTTTACTTTTTTTCGTGCAACTGTTACAGAAGTATAGCGGAAAATATGGGTGATGCATCGTATGGTCCAACTGGGAAAGCAAAAAAATGAAAGAGGTTCCTCGTTTTTTGTTTTTTCGAACCCCCATGTTCTGTCCTAGGCTTGTGTATATATAGGAATAACAAGACTTCCTTTGTATAATAGTACAGCTACTAAGCCTATCTTTACCAAAAATTTAATTAAAAAAAAAAATTTTTTTAAAAAGTGGAAGGGAAGTCAACCCAGTTCTCCTCATTGCACCTGACCTTTCTGTCGCCAAGAATCCAAATACTGTGATATACAGAGTCCTCCTACGGGGCTGGTGTTTATATTGTGTTTGTATCGTGAGTGTGTAATGTTTTCGTCTGGAGGTACGGAGGTAATGTCTTCTCCAGAACACGAGTCTATTTCGCCCGACCCTCGGCCAGTGTCGGGTTTTACTCTTCCAGTAGAGCCGAAGACCTTCAGAATGGCCAGTTGTGAATATGTTTAGGGGCTTTATATAATTTTACCAAAAATTCAATGACCACTTGTCGGTGGGTATAAACTGGTGTCGGAGGGTTTGGTTTTTAGTAGACCGTGATTGCCTCAATACACTGAAATACTGCAAAGATGTGTGCAAGTCAAGAGTCTTTATATCCTAATCGTGTCGTTTCCAAAACCTTCACTATTTCCTTCAGGAACTGCAATTCCAAAGATCGTGTAATTATTCCTGTGTGTAATGTCTTTTTTTTTAATTTTCAAATTTTTTTTTATTTTTTTTTTACTGTTTTCGTATTGTTCTTTTAAATATTGTGGTGTCTTTTGCTCTTGGTATATAAAAAAAAAAAAAAACGCTTAAGACCAAATTTCAAATAGTGGGGCTACCTGACAACTAAAGCTATAGATTATATATAGAGGTTTTTTTTATGTTGCTGCATAAAATAATGAACTTTTTGAAAACAAAAACACTCCAGCCTTTTTTTTTTATTTTTTCAATTACAAATATTTATTGAGTAATCATCCTAGAGAGAGGGAGGAGAGGGGAACCTATGTCCAGTACTTGAGTCTTGGTTGGCACATAGCATGTAGTTGGCAATTTACCGCCAGCAGCAATATAATAACCAGAAATGACCATAAAAAAAAAAAGACTGATTAAGAGGATTTTTTTTTCTCTAATTTTTAGTTTTATTTTAATTCGTGTAAAAGCTTTATTAACATGTTTGCTTTGCAGACATGCTGTAAGTGGTATTAATTCATGTTTGACTTGACGAAGAGCTAAATACTTTGTGTGTGTGACTATGATTTCTTAAAAAAAAACAAAAAAATTCTGAACACCTACCAAGGAACTAATGTCAAGAGGTTATAGGGAAAAATGCTTTGTAAAATGTGAAAAGAAGGGAAGGAAAAAAATGGCGCGGCCAGTCGTACACTTCTGTTCCTTTTACCTTCGTTTTAGATCTACCATCTTCTAAGGATTTGTTATTTAGTTTTTCACTTTTTATTATTTTTTTTTTACCAAATCACAGTCCTTTCCTAGCTAATAATAAAAAGAAGAAAAAAATACATGACCATAATAGTACATTTTTCCCCCAAAAAATTTTTTCCTTTCCTTCTTTCGGCAGTTGAGTCGTCTTGTGGGGCGGGAGGGTCCTCAATATAGGTACAGGGGCTGTTGTATACCTCATATTAGAACTTTGTGACTGAATGCTTTGCGCTAACTTTTTCTCTAGTAACCCTACAGAGTTGCCAACTGTGTGCTGTGTGTAAAAGAAAAAAAAAAAATTCGTTTGTAGCAACGTGACCGGTAATGTTACGGGGAGGTTGAATGAGGGTTGGGGTGGGGGACAGAAGGTGGCAACATAGGTCCTAGATTTTTTCGAAGCCTAGGACATGTTTTGAGGAAATCGGTATTCCTAGCTTTATCCAAATGGGGACGTGAACGACTTGGCGGTGGAGTTCTGTTGCCTTTTTCTTTCCTACCTGACGGCTCAATACACACGAGATCCGCACAAGACATGTCATGGTCTGTTGACGTGTTATCAAGACTTGACAAAACCATTGTTTTTTTTTTCTTTTGTTCTTTTCGTTCTTTCTCACACTGGTTTGTTTCTCAAGCTTAACCAAAAATACGGTGAAATAATGCAAAGCTTTTAGGTTCGTGGACAATCTCATCTAACATCTGATGGTTTAGGAGTCACGAGAATGTAGCAATTCCCGTATCCCTCTGTTTTTTCTTGCCGCGTCACTGTGCTGCTCTTAAACGCCGGGGGGGGGGTTGTTGAATGGGGGTCGGTTTCTTTGTCTTGTTTTGCTAACTGTTTTTCAATTTTCCAGCCAAACCAAAGATTTCTCTATGATTGTATGAACTCAAAACAAACAAAAAAACCAAAAAGAAAAACTGTTGGAAAGATTAACAAGGTTTTCAATTCCGGGGCAACTTTTTGGAGACACTTAAAACTTGGACGCGGAAGACAAAACACTAGGGTTTTCGATCACCCGCTCCAGAACTTGGTATGGCCGGGCAGATCTCCTGGTACTTTGTCCTCCGGAGCCCTCATGTTTGTTTGTTTTTTTCTCCCAGAATACCCTATGAATTGAAGATAAAGCTGGTACATTTTTTGGGCTGCTCTGATGGGGTTTGTGCAACCTTCCAGGGCTGAAGCGTCTTGGATCCCAAAAGAGCAATGCATATTCCAAGGCTTCTCCATTCTGGTGGGTCTAACCCGTCATGGGCTGGGTGATGTTGACGAATACACACTGAGGTGCCCTTCTTTTTCATAATTTTTTTTCGTGTTTTTTTTTTTTTTAACATGTTTAATTGTCTTCTACAACTACTAGGAATAAACTTTTTAAAAAATTTTTTTTTTTGGTCATTTGTTGTCAAAAATACAGGATCACATCTCGATCACCGAGCTTTGTTCTTTTTTTCGCATTTGCTTTCTTCTCGGCACCATGTGCAACTATGCATTGTATTTCTCGATTTCTTGTGTGCTAGGTTAGATGCCTGTGACTTTTTAAAGGAAAAACAAACAAAAAAAATAAAAACTTTTCTTGGGGGAATCGCAAATGAAGGAACTTTTTACATGGATGTTTTTATTCTCAGTTGATTTACGGGGTGTTTGGTCGTAGGGTCATACAAGCTCTATCCCAAAGCGAAAAAAAATCCAAATGTTAATAATAATAATATTAGCCTGATGCAGATACCAAAGATAATTTCTTTCCCGCAGAACCTTAGACTTGTGTATTAAGTACTATGACCCAGCACTTGCATTAGTCTAACCTCAGTAATTCCAAAGCTTAGATGTATATTTTGATATATTTCTGGGATATTAAAAAAAAAAAAAAAAAGAAAAAACAAAAAAAAATAAGAAAAAAAGAAAAAAAAAGACAAAGTTGTTGTTGAATTCTCGTTTGTTTCAGTGTAATGCTCTTAAGAAGTCATAGCATGGAGATTAACTGACCGTCTTACTCTTAGTAGTTTGAGATAATAGTATTTTTGTATGTTTTGGGTGTGTCTGTGTATGTATTAACATAACAGTTTTCACTGCCTAGATGTTCATATTAAAGGAAAAAATAAAAAAAAAACTACGGAAAGATCTAATTGTGTACATAATTATTCAATAAAGAGAATGTCATCGATGTACCTGCTTCTGGTTGCATATTACACTGATTACCGCATCTGTCTTCGGGAGAATTTTTTTTTTTTAAAGAGACAAATGCCCTTTTCTTTTCATTGCATGTTATTTTTGCAAACTATAGACCTCTTCATTTTCACTTTTTTTCTCATGGTTTATTTATAGCCCGCCAACCAAACCGCGGGCAACTTTCCTGGATTTCAACGCTAAAGGTTTTTGCCAAATTTTTGGGAGCTTTACAGTTCGATGGGAACTCTTTTTGGGTGTTAATACTATATAAAAAAAACTATATCGGACATAAAACCGGTTGTTTTGTACATTGGTGAACTGATCGAATTGTGGACTGTAAGAGGTGAATTTATTTTTTTTTTTTTTTTTATTTGTACCAGGTGTAAAGCTAACTGTCTCTTTAAAAAAAAAAAAATAATAATTCTGAAATAAAATGAATAATAATAAAAAAAAAAAACACCTAGTGTTATTTTCTTTTCCTAAAAAGGGGGCCACGTGTGAAAGGGCCAGAACCTTGGAAGATCATATAGACTACAGTGAATCAGGATAAATGGTAGATTTTTTTTTTTTTTTATTTTTTTTTTTTTTGTTACATGCATTTGTCTGCTGTAATTTTTTTATATATATTAAACTTACTGTAACTGTACAGTTCATTTCTGTTGTAAACATCATTAAACCATTTTTCAAGTGTTTTAACTTTGTGAAATTATTGCTTTTTTTTTTTTTCCCCTGTGACTGCGGACAACTTTTCTCATCTGTCTGGAAGGGGAAAAGGTCGCCAATATTGGGGATAAAAACTATAGAAGAGCCAAGCCATGTAAGGCTCCATTCACACTGGTGATTGGATATTGCGACCTCCTGTCTCACTATTTACCAAGATGGGACAAAAGGGAAATTTGTCCCAATTTTTTCATTGGATGATGAGAATTATTCATATGATTCATCATTCATTAGTTATAAACGACCAATACATTTCAATCCTATTCAAATAATCCCTTAATGGTTTTACTTCTCAAGGGAAAACATGGCTGCTTTCTTCCAAAAACGGCGCCACATCTGTTCTCCGGTTGTGTGTTTGTTTTTTCAGTTCAGGTCTGTTCATATTAATGAAGCTGAGCTGCAATACTATGGACACGAGTAGATTGACTCTAGGGGGAAAAAAGCTGGGTCTTTGGTGCCGCCTCATAGAAGTAGTGTCCCTTTTCTTATGGTGCCCCTTCTTGGAAGTAGTGTCCCTTTTCTTATGGTGCCACCTCTTGGAAGTAGTGTCCCTTTTCTCATGGTGCCACCTCTTGGAAGTAGTGTCCCTTTTCTTATGGTGCCACCTCTTGGAAGTAGTGTCCCTTTTCTCATGGCGCCACTTCTTGGAAGTAGTGTCCCTTTTCTCATGGTGCCACCTCTTGGAAGTAGTGTCCCTTTTCTTATGGAGGAGTTAGGCTGGGTTTATACAGGCAGTCCCCGAGTTACATGCGGGATAGGGACTGTAGGTTTGTTAAGCTGAATTTGTATAAAAGTCAAAACAGGTATATTTATTAAATGTAACAACAGCACAAAAGGTGTTTTGTTTTGTTTTTTTGTTTTTTTTAGTTTTGGAAAGTGCAGGGAAGTGTTTTTACATTTGTTTTGCTGTATGTGACCCTGTTCAGAAGATTTCACCTCATTTTCACCTCGTGTGCTGCTGTAGCATGCTGGAACTTGCCAATCCACAGCTACTTTATGCTGTGGAACATGGAACTACAAGTGCCAGCATGCCCCATAAGTCTCCGTTTGTAACTAGGGGACAGATGTAAGTTAAAACGGTGTAAGTGGGGGACTGCCTATACCATGAAAAAAGGTAGCCCAATAGATACTGTGGTACAGCTGCGGCCAGTCTACAGTCCTATTTGGACTACGTTTGCTCTATTCCCTGGCAGTCTATGGGCATGTCCCCACGGCACAGAGCAAAAACCAGTCGAATTATCCGACCGATATTTGCACTGTTTTCGGGCCGTGCACACGGCCGCAGGGGGGTGGCTTTTCTCCGCAGTTTACTGAAAAAAAACCTCCCCCTTCGCATTGAAATGTTCATGTTCCGCCCGGAAACCGGGCAGATGAATGAATAGGTCCTATGTTTTTCGGACCACCAGCATCTAAAAAAAACATCCGGCGGAAAATCTGTGCAGTGGGGACTGCTGCACGTATTTTCCATAGAGGTCCGTGTAAAAGTTTGTCAGCCGGTTTGCAGATGGCTTTCAAAACTGAAAACTGTCTGCAAAACCGTCTGAAAAACTGGCCGTGGGGACAAGCCCTATATGTTTTGTGTAGGATGCAAAAGCATGGTAGACCGTGGTGTATATTTGACAAATAGAGCAAATGTAGTCCAAATAGGACTACCCTTGTTTTGTTGATATCTGTGGGCCAGTCATGGCTCCGTATCGGTAAGGGCACCTTTTTTCATGGTAGCAAAAGGTTCAGCTCACCCCAATCCAATAGGGGGTATCATCCGTGGAGGCACAGCTAGGTGTAGTCCACACCTTGATTTAATCCATAGAAAAAAGAGTAATACCAGCTTCCTCCATTGTACCCAGGCATATTGGCATAACAGACAACACAATACACTAATTTAGTGCATGTAACAAACAACGGACTGATGTGTTTTGGATAAGGATGTATCCTTATCCCGACAGATACCTCTGGCGTAGTGAATAGTGAGCCTTATTGGCTCGGCTTCTCCTGTTTCAAGGCTCTTTAAAGGATGGGATGTGACTTGAAGGGACACTGCTTTAAATAGGTGGCACCAGAGATGAAGCTTTCTTTCCAAGACCTTATTTGCATATTAAAACTATACCAAAGATCACAGCGCAAAAAAAAAAAAAAATTATTAAAAAATTTTATTTTTATTGAAGAAATATTTAAAGGGGATGTATCGCTTCCTTAGTTCGGCTGATTCACACTGCTCTCAGCTTCTCAACTCTAGAAATGCAGGGGCGATTCTTCCTCTCCCAGCTGGGTGACATCATCCCCCCCTTCACTGTGCATGCTGGCTCCCGAGACCCCAACCCCCCACACTCCTCTGAGTCCACATGTCACTGTGTCTCTCCCTATGCAGTCTTATTTGGTAAGAGCTGTATACATACCACAGGCTGCATTCAATCTAGACTGAGCAACTGAACTCTTCTCCTCTCACAGCTGGAGATGCTCTATGAACTGCACAGATCTCACTTCTATGCAGGAGAGTTAGGCACCGGGACAAAACTGTTATGTTTTCTCATTGTAGAATCTGTTGCAGTCTGTTTCTGCTGGGTGTGTAGAGAGAAAATGCTACGGCCCCTAACTCTGAGTCAGGCACCGATCGACACAAATTGTGCTATTTCCTGATTGTGTAAGCCCTTTAGTGTAATTCTGTTTCTTCTGCCTGTATAAAGTGAAAATGTGACGGTCCCTTACTCTGAGTGAGAGACACAGCTCTGTGAATTCGACCAGGGGCTGTACAGAATGTAAATGAGCTCTCAGCTAGTGAAATGCAAGGAGGAGGGATCCGGAGGGATCTGACCAGCACTGGAGATCAGTGTAAACAAAAACACAAGATAAGGAATACTGTGAATACAAGACAGCTTTGCTAATGACCTCTAATTGCAAAGTTGCTTGTTTTCACTGTCCCCTTATTCTGAAGACCATTTAATGAAATGATAAAACCCCTTTAATACAAATTTAAAAAAATTACAAATATGGCATTAATATATATTTTTTAATTTGTATAAAATATTTTTATAATATTTTTTTTTTAATCATTTAGGATTATTTTATTTTTTTGCTTTGATCTTTGGTTTAGTTTTGATATTTATGGGTGGTCCAGCCTATTTCTAAGTTTGCTATAGTGTATGCTTATTTGCATCTTGTAGTTTCCCAGAGAGCACTGCATGACTCCCCACACTTTTAGGGGCCGTTCACATGGCTTATTTCTGGCACGGATTTCAGCCGTATTGCGCGCCGTACGCTGAAATCCGTCCCAGGCATTACGATAACCCACAGTTCTCATAGAGAACTATGGATTCCGTCTCTCCTCCCCGCTCGGCGAATACGCCGAGGGGGGAGAAAGTGACGTCAATTATTTACGGCGTGTACGTGCCGAGAATAATGCATGTCTATGGGCCGGCGAGCTGCATGGCAGCCGGCGTAATTGCGGGGCGAAATCCGTCCCCGCAATTACGCCGGCAATAAGCCGTGTGAACTAGCCTTTATGGTGCTCTCCTCAAGGAGAAATTTAGAGCTATGGACAGGTGTGGCGCTGATTTTGGAAGAAATTGGAAATGTTTTTTCTAATTTCGTACAATCCCCTTGGATTTTTTAAGGCAGTTTTTGAAGCTGTTGCCAGGAATGGATTGTGAAGGGAGAGACAGTATACTCAATATATTATTGACTTCTAAATCGGCACCAAAATAGACTACATGGTACCACCTTTAAAGGGGTTGTCTCACTACATTGATTCATCTCACCTCAGCCCTGTTTTCTTGGTGTCACTTTGAATTCAGGGGCATGTTTACTGGCATCTACTAGGCGGCAGTAGAAGCCAGATCTGTAGCTATAGCAACCAGTGCTGGCAGCCTATGATGAGATAGAACAGGTCTGTAGCTATAGCGACCAGAGGAGCTGACTCAGCCCATACAAGAGGGGATATCTAGGAATAGGTAGGACACGGTTAATGGACACATATTACAAAGTGACTTGTTTTTGCAAGATCTTTAACATAAAAAGCAGCGATCTTTGTAGTGAGACAACCCCTTTAAAGGGGCTGTCTCTTCTCCACAGCCTATTTCAGTTTACCCTGTAAAAACATGTAGGTGTCATAGACTGGATGGATGTTTTTCTATAGGTTACTTAAGCAGCAACTTTTCCTCTGGTTGTTCTTGTTCATCTATGGACGACCATTCATTGGAATGGTGAGATGTATCTGTACATTTCCCATGTAGTGGTCACTACAGGGAATATAGTCAGTTGGTGGCAGTCTTGAAAGATGGTCTCTTTAACAGAAAACTACTTCCATGCAGCAATAATTCTGTACATTCTTTTTATTAAGAGCTTCAGTGCATAAACTAGATTTTGAAACACTGAAATACAAAAGCAATTCATCTAGACGACAAAATGAAGAACTATGCACACGTCGAGGGAACGAAGTTTTACAAACCTCTGGGAACAAAACGGCTTAAAAGGTAATGTCTCTCTTAAATTTTTTTATCATAAAAAAAACTTTCTTATTACTCCATTTAATAACAAATTCACCCAGTGACAACCATTGCTCTGTTACTAAAAAAAAAAAAAAATAGTCACAGCTCCGCCCCTTCCAGTAGAATCACTAGTAGCATGATCTTGCCTACCACTGTCGCTTTCTATCAACAGTGAATCTGAGCCCCTCAAACCCTCTCTGTACCTCAAGGATCTGAAAGAGAACCTGTCACACAGTTTTTGCCCCCCTTGCTGAGGACAGCACAAGCTAATGTCAGACCTGCTGTTTCCAGCGCTGTGTCCCTTATTCTGTAAGATGCTGGAGTTTTAAAGTATTTAGTGCTCAAATCTGCAGTTTTCACCTGAAGTCATGAAATGTCAGTTTTTTTCATGCCCCGCCCACCTGAGGCTAGCGCCGCCTACCTCAACTGATAAACCTATTACTTTGAATAGGTAGAAACGTGAATAACTGCTAGGTGGGCGGGGCTAGCATTTGGGGGCGGGGCTAACACCTGCTCAAGAATAAGATTTGAGCATTGAATGCTCTAAAACTCCAGCATCTTACAGAATAAGGGACACAGCGCTGGAAACAGCAGGTCTGACACTAGCTTGTGCTGCCCTCCGCAAGGGGGACATAATCTGTGACAGGTTCCCTTTAAAGAGAATTTTAACCCATTAAAACACAATACAAATACCAAATGGATTACTTTTTTTTTTTCAACAAGTAAACTACAGTATAAACAAAAATGTAAAATTCCTTTAATTAGGCACTTATGGACTGGAATATAAATTATTATGAACTAAATCTAGAATTTAGTTGTAAGGAAAATGGTGCTTTAGAAAGAAAAAGATTCTGAATTTTTGAAATTTGAATTAGAGAATTTTATATCTTCTCCATTAAGTCTTTTTGTGTCAGATTCCAGATTATTCTACAAATGTGTGTTAAAGGAGTTGTCTCCCTACAGAGTTTCACAGAATGCATGAATGAAATACTCTGTCACTTCCTGGTTCAGACTGACTCATTTGCATACAGCTCCCTGCTCTGTGCTTTCAGTTGCTAATTAGATCAGATTAGCTAAGAAGCTTTTCAAACTGCTCTCAGAAGGCTTTATCTGATCCCCAAAACAAAAGCCCTAATTACAGTGCTGTTTATTTTACATAAATCAAGCTTTTTACTGCTCAGCAGCAGGGACACTGTGTGATGACATCACTCACTGCTATCTCATAGAACAAACAGCAGGGGGAGAATTGTTTACAGGTCAGTTACTGAGGGAACTGAAATAGCCAGGGAGGTCATAAACAGAGGAACAAAGCAATATATTTGGAAAATGTCTTTATTTTGTGTTCCCTACAATTTGAAAGCTATTCTTTGTAGCGAGACAACCCCTTTAAATTAAAGGAATTTTAAATGTATTTTATATATATATATATATATATATATATATATATATATATATATATATATATATATAGCAATAGATCATTGTCTCTTATTTCTTTCTATTGGCAATTATTGCTTTAATGGAGAAAAAAAGTTAATAAAAATTGCAAAGATTATAAAAAAAATAAAGAAAAAGACATTTTATATCAAAATAATACATAGTTTGATGTGATTAATCCATTTAGAAGTAATATGGTAAAGTACAGCATATAATGCAACATATAGATAGGGCGATAAAACCCCACAACATTTACAAAGACCGATGATAATGGCAAGATTTGTGATCAAGGTGCAAATCACTTATGACTTCTAAATCCAAGACAAAAAAGCAAGTAGGTAGTTTGTTGTTTTTTTTTTGTTTTTTCTTTTTAACTTTGTGACCCCCATGCACATGGATGTTTCACACTGACCCTATAAATCAAATCCTACTGGCTTGTATGAGCTTTCATGTTATATAGTGCCACACAGAGGCGGTTTCTTATCTGTATTACATGGAGCAGTCTGTGCACGCGACATTGCTGTGTGCATGATACCTATGCCTAAAACGGAATTAAATTTAAGGATATACTAAAAGCCTTTATGTGACATCTCATGATCTGTTTGCTTTAGTAAATCTTTGTGCTCCAATGGAAAATCTTGTTTTATAACTCTGTGTTGTTCCTCCTAGAAATTCATAACCGATTGGTCAACTGAGTGTTACCAGTTAGATGTGTGTCCCTGCGCAGTCCGACACTGTCCAATCAGTGCTGATGTTCACTGTGTGCAGGGATACGTCCCTTTGAAAACTGGAATGGTAACACCCATCTGACAGATTCAGTCATACATTTCTAGGAGGTATAACAGAGGAACAGCACAGGACAGAGTCATGGGAGAAGATGCTCCAGAATTGTAATAACACAGGGAACACAAGGGTTTACTAAAACAGACCTGTCAGGAGAGGTCACAGTTGCCCTTTAAAGTTAGGTTTAGCAGGGTTTTGACTCCATTCAGAAACTGAATTTAAGGGGCTCAAAAGAGGTCAGATACTGTCTCCTGTATTCTGTAATTTCCTCAAAAACTACTCTGCCCAGCAACCAATTCATGAATTTCTAAATCTGGTGTTTTATAGCTCAAAAAAGTGATAGTTTTTCATGTTTATATTGCTATCTTTTATTCTATTTTAATACCTACAGAAAACCTAAATACTCTTAATCCACTGGCTTCAAATATTAAATTCAATTTTACAAAAATCTGAAAAAATATTTACAGCAAGAAGACCATTTGACCTGCAGGAGAGGGTCAACTACTGTCTCCCATATACTGTGTTTCTCCCCCACCCCTAAAAAAATGACTTGGTATAGTAACCAATTTTTGAATTTCTAAGGCCATGTCCCCACTGCACGGGTTTTTGGCCGGTTTTTCAGCCGGTTTGCGGTTTTGCAGACCACCTGAAAAACCGGCCGAAAATGAGCAGAACGGTGCTCTATGGAAAACCTGTGCAGCAGTCCCCACTGCACGGGTCTGCCGCCCGCAAAACATTGTTCTTGCACAATCTTCCGTCCGGTTTTCGGACGGAATCTGTGCAAGCCAATGTGAAGGGGGGAGGGCTTTTCTCCGCTCATCGCGGATAAAAGCCCCCCTGCCCAGCACACAAACCGGATAAATACCGCTCGGATAAACCGACCGGTGTTTGTCCCTTGCCGTGGGGACGCAGCCTAAGAATATGTTCAGACGGCACATACTTGTGCATGAGCCACTATACGCCTGCTGTTGAAAGAATGTGCTGGCCAGCGTGTACTTTCAACAGCACTCCCGTTCACTTTCCCCGGCGCTTAATGAGTGCTATGATTTTACGGTATTTGCGGGGCATACTTTTGGCGCATTGCAGCACAATTATGCACTGCAGTACGCCCTGCAAATACACCGTGTGAACATACCCTAAATCGGGGGTCTGCGATGTTGGGAAACTTAATCTCCCATCATGCCCACTGATATAGATTATATAAATGCATGATGGAAGTTGTAGTTTCCCAACAGCTGGCGGGCTGACATTGCAGACCCCTACCCTAAATCTAGGCTACCTAGGTTGTTTTAAAAAACAAGTGCTAATTTTTCATGTTTCTATTGATAGTTTTTCATGTGTTTTTCTTCTAGATGTTATTTAATACCTACAGCAAATCTAAATATGTTCAATGTTCCACTGGCTTCAACAAAAATCTGCAAAAATATTTACAACGAAAAAGGTCATTGCCAATCTGCTACAGCTGCATCTGTGACCCTGTAGAGTGTCCCTCCCTGTCTGTGGCTCTTATATCTTCATTGTCTTAATATTATTTGAACTTCCTTTTCATGTTCTGAATGTATTTCATATCTTAGACTATATCTACAATATTAAAATGCCTTCCAAAATCCAATGACATTTTAACATCGCTGGAGCGTGGATTTTGCTGCAGATTTGCGCCATAAAACACGGTTCGTTTTTGGATTTGCTATTGGCCCCATGCACTGACTTTACGGGAATCCGACGGCAATCCCGTGAAAGATCCAACAGGTTTGAAAATCCATCGGAATTTTAAAACTAACCGGATAAAATCTGTGTTCTGTAGACTACAGCACGGATTTTTCATTGCGGTCTACACAGTGCTGGGTATAGTCGGATTTTTGCCATTTTCTAAATACTGAATCCGCCAAAAATTCATCGCGAACCCAGTGCTTTGTAGACATAGCCTTATGCACCAGTCACAGCCAAAGCTGCATTTGAAATCGTACTAGTTTCTCCTGTAATTTTTATATTGGAACAAATTTTGTATTAGTTCCCGCAATGCGTTAGTGACAGCACCAGTCATCAACAAAATTTGGGCTTTTGCTTCAGCTGTGACTGGAGTAGAAAGTTCGTTGTAATTTATAATCTGTACCGGATAAATTAAGTTACATTTTTTTTAAAGTAAAAGTTTCTCATCACTTTAAGCAACTAAAAAGTAAGAAAAGTTTTTAAGAAGTTAGTAAAATATAAGATGAACGGAAGTGAACTGCAATACCGCAAACAACCTGCAGACATGTGTGGCGCTTTTTTAGAGGAAAGCTGCCATGTTTTTCTAACCCCTTCGTGATATTTTTATTTATTTATTTTTTTTAAACCTTACTACTTTCTAAATAATGTAAAATCCAGAAAATAAAGTTTTGGGGGTTTTTTTTATGCTGCGGGAAAATTCCTTGAAGTCCCCATTTGCGTATTTCCTCTTCGCCGTCCACTTGTCTCAGTGCAAAGGCTGCATCTGCAGAGCGTCGTACGTGTCTCTCTGGGCTCCGCTTAGTCCCTGAGGGCAAAAATAAAGTGGTGAATTTTTACAATATTTTCATATAAGATTTTAAACGGGAAAATCAGAAGAATCGACTGTTCAAAAACGTCTGAAAGAAGTGGAGAGGTTACACAGGCTGATGTCGCTATACAGGGAAATACTGGACCAATCATAGGGGTTTCAAACCTGGCCAGTTCAATGGGCCACATGTAGAGAAAATTTAAAATTGACGTATCGAAGTCCTTTCAAATTCGATAAAATGCTAAATTATTCCCAGGTTGATTGTGGCAATACTTAATCTGTGGTTTTGGGGGTTTTTTTTCATGATGACCATCTATAATAGGAAAAGGGTGGTGTGTGTTTCTTAATTTATTTTATATATTTGTATTTTTTTACGTTTTGTTTACTTTTCTCAGCAAGGGGGTCCCATGGGGGGCTCCTGAGAATGACAGACCTGGATTTTCTTTTAAACTGTATATACACCATTTTCAAGAGGCAGAGTAAGAGGTATGTACAGGAGCTTTAGGGTGGCCGCATAGAATCAACACCATTGGTGGCCCCAAGTATCTACTCCACAGGGGGCCCCAAGAATCAACTCAACTGGTGGGCCCCAAGAATCATCTCCACTGGTGGCCCCAAGAATCAACTCCACTGGTGGGTTCTAAGAATCATCTCCACTGGTGGCCCTAGGAATCATCTCCACTGGTGGCCCTAGGAATCATCTCCACTGGTGGGCCCTAGGAATCATCTCCACTGGTGGGCCAAAATAATCAACTCCACTGGTGGGCCCCAGAATCAACTCCACTGGTGGGCCCAGGAATCAACTCCACTGGTGGGCCCCAGAGAATCAACTCCACTGGTGGGTCCCAAGAATCAACTCCACTGGTGGGCCCCAAGAATCAACTCCACTGGTGGGCCCCAAGAATCAACTCCACTGGTGGGCTCCAAGAATCAACTCCACTGGTGGGTTCTAAGAATCAACTCTGCTGGTGACCCCAGGAATCAACTACACTGATGCGCCCTAGAGACCACAGTCCGACATCGGTCCCCTCTCTGTCAAAATTCCTTACATGCCCCGGTCGCATCTAAGGAGTTGAAAGGCCTTTCTGTTGCCCCAAGGATGTTACGAGAGCTCCAATGCCCTGTGGTATGCAGGCGGCATGTTTGTGGCCCATGTCCTATACTTGCAAAGTCACCACTAAAGGCAGCTTTTGGTTTCAGCCCCAGGGTAGCTATTGAGAATGGACGTGACTATAACCATAGCAGCTACTATGGGGCCCAGAAGTTGAGGGACCCTACTTAGGTACTACAACATCTCTACCTTTTTGTAGAGAATAACCAATTGGTGGCTTCTTGCTATCTATCACTACTATGTGGCTTCTTTGATATATCCAGAGGTAGCTGAGGAGGCCCAAAGACCCCTATAGCCCATAAGAAGACATAAGTTCTATAAATAGCACACAGAAGATGGGGACTGTTACAGATCTTGCATTGGGGCCCAAAGGCTTCACACTTTGCCTTTCACCTAAAATATTAGAATTTCAAGCTAAATCTTTTATGGCTGGACTTATCTCGGTTCGTTTTACTGCCAAAAAAAACGTAATGGCCTATTGGTCAGTATTTTCAAAGTAGCAAAAATGTATCATTGATTATTACCTGATACACGACATCATTTCCTTTCCCTTTTCTTCTGGGTTGCTGTAGAAAAAAAGAAGAAAAATTACAAAAAGTCCCAGAAATTTATCATTTGGTAGATTAGACCACACACTTCACAGTGTTTTCAGCCCTATTTGGTTCCCAAAATGCCCAAGGTTAAGGTGACCAGACGTTTCTCGTTTTTGGCCACTGTCTCCCGCGGCCTTTGGCAATATCCCAGGACAGCAGAACATTGTCGGTTCATCGTCGGCTTCCGGGCCGCTGCCATGGGCCTGGCGCGCCGGCGGTGGTCTTTTCAGCTGTTTGCACCTCCTCTGGAAGCGCATACAGCTGAAATCTATTGCGGAGCAAAGAGTGAGAGCTCCCACTCGCTACCTGTCCTGCTTACTACTCCGGAAGGCCGCAAGCTTGACAATGGGGGACCTATGCCTGCCTACCCTACAGACTATGGGTGACCTATGCCTGCCTACCCTACAGACTATGGGTGACCTATGCCTGCCTACCCTACAGGCTCTAGGGGACCCATACCTGCCTACCATACAGACTATGGAGAACCTATGCCTGCCTACCCTACAGACTATGGAGAACCTATGCCTGCCTACCCTACAGACTATGGAGAACCTATGCCTGCCTACCCTACAGACTATGGGTGACCTATGCCTGCCTACCCTACAGGCTCTAGGGGACCCATACCTGCCTACCATACAGACTATGGGGGACCTATACCTGACTACAGAATAACATGGAGGACGTATACCTGCCTAAAGACTGAGAACCCTATGTACCTAACCTACTTGGGGGACATATATACCAAGCGACTTTATGGCTATGTTCACACGGCTTATTTTGGGACATATTTCAGTCCGTAATTCGCGCCGTACTGCGCGAATTACGGGCTGAAATACTTCCCGGTCATTATGGTAATCCACAGTTCTCATAGAGAGCTATGGATTATGTCTCCTCTCCTCGCTCGCACAATACGGCGAGCAGGGAGAAAGTGACATGCTACTTATTCACGGCATATACGCGCTGTAGATAAGGTATGTCTATGGGGCCAGCGAGCTGCCGGCCCCCCCCCCGCCCCCGCTGCACGGCAGCCGGCGTAATTGCAGGCGAAATACGTCCCCGCAATAAGCCGTGTGAACATAGCCTATGGGTGACTCCCCATCCCCAAGAGCAGGCATCCGATTTTTCCCTAAAAATTTTTTCCACAAGATCCCCATATAAACTCCCGGTAGGTATATAGGTGTATAAAAAAAAATGAGAATTATAAAATATTTGTGTGGTAAATTCTACAGTGAAGAGTCGTGGCCAGGAGAAGACGTCATGATGGTCTGGGCCGGATGGCGAAGAATAAGGAAAGGAATGACTCCAACAAAAGACCTTATCCTTAAATGTAACTGCACGTAATCATTATTGGTTCTGCAGACCCTTTTTTAAACACTGCGTCTACCAAAAAGGTCATGTATGGAGGTAATACATCTGCGGGGCTGGTACACGGGTATCTATCACATATGGTCACGTAGGGTGGTAAATATACAGTCTGCAAGGCGGTCACTGTATCTCCACTATAGGTCATTTTCACTCCCGGCCATTTATTAGGACACCTGTCCAATGCTCGTTAAAATTAAATTTTCTAATCACCAACACTTGGCAATTCAGTCATTTAGGCATTAGACATGGTCAAGACAATCCCCCTGCAGTTAAAAACCGAGCATCAGAAAGGGGAAAAAAAGGTGATTTTAGTGCCTTTGAACGTGGCATGGTTTTTGGGTGCCAAAAGGGGCGGTCTGGAAATTTCAGAAACGCTGACTCCGGGGTTTTTCACGCACAACCCTCTGGGGTTTTACGGGGAAATGGTCCGAAAAAGAAAAAACATAGTGAGGGGCACCCTGGGGGCGGAAATGCCTTTGTTGATGCCAGAGGTCAAAAGGAAATGGGCAGCTGGTTCGAGCGTAAAAGGCAACAGGTCAAATAGCCCCCCGTTAAAACCCAAAGGGTAGGCAGAAGAGCATCTCTGAACGCACGTAGGGCCCAACTTTGAGGCAGATGGCTACAGCGCAAAGACCACACGGGTGCCACTCCTTTCGCTAAGAACGGGAAACTGGGCTCAATTTGCCCAAAACTCATGGAAATTGGCAGTAGAAGATTGGAAAAAAATTGCCCGGTCTGATGAGTCCGATTTTTGCTGCACATTCGGATGGGAGGGTCAGAAATTTTGGGGTCAACAACTGAAAGCTGGATCCATCCCCCTTTTCAATGGTTCAGCTGGTGGTGGTGGTGTCAGGTGTGGGGTAATTTTTTTGGGACTCTTTGGGGCCCCCTTGTACCAAATTTACAACGTTGCAACACCCTTGTGGAATCTATGCCACGAAGAAATTTAGGCGTTTGAAAACAAAAGGGGGTCCAACCCTTATAGCAGGTGTACCAATAAAGTGCCGGTGAGGTATGAAGGGAATAACAGTCGCAAGTGTGTACACTGGTATCATCACATATGGTCACGTATTGTGGAATAACTCCAGAGGCTTGTCACTGGTGTCTACCACTATATTGGCACTTAGAAGGTAAAATCAGCTGAGAGCCTGTGTACCCTGCTTCACCACTATATGTCACTATATGGAGGTAAAATACAGCTGCAAGCCTGTGTACACTGGTGTCTACCCCTAATGGACTGTAGGGGTAATTACAGTTTGCGAGCCCGGTACACTGGAAAATACCACTATATGGTCCTATATGGAGGTAATAACGTCTCAGAGCCTGGTACACTGGTGTCTACCACTTAGGTACGTATGGAGGTAATTTAGCTGCAGAGCCTGTGTACACTGGGAAATACCACTATATGGTCACTGTAGGGGGTAATTATTTTCCCACTCCTTCCTGAATGGGAATGGAAGGGGAAGTTGGGGGGGTGGGAAAAATTATCCCAATCCTTTCCTGATTGGGCATGATGATGGTGAAGTTGGGGGCGGGGGGACCTGGAAAGATTATCCCTACTCCTTCCTGAATGAGACATGATGGAGTTGGGGGAAATGGAAGGCTCATCCCTACTCCTTCCAAAACGGGCATAGTCATGATGAGAGAGACATGATGGAGTTTGGGGACCTGGAAGGATTATCCCTACCCCTTCCTGAATGGCCCTGGTGGAGTTTGAGGGCTTGGAAGTATTTTCCCTACTCCTTTCTGAATGTGCATGATTATGGTGGAGTTGGTGGACCTGGAAGGATTATCCCTACTCCTTCCTGAATGGCCATGGTGGAGTTGGGGAACCTGTAAAGATTTTCCCTATTCCTTCCTGAATGGCCACGGTGAAGTTGGGGGACCTGGAAGGATTTCCCTACTCATTCCTGAATGGCAATGGACGTGGTGGAGTTGGGGGACCTGTAAGGAGTATTCCTATTTGTTCCTGAGTGGCCATGGTGGAGATTGAGGACCTGGAAGGATTATCCCTACACCTTTCTGAATGTGCATGAGCAGGGTGGAGTTGGTGGACCTGGAAGGATTATCCCTACTCCTTCCTAAATGGGAATGGCCATGGTGGTATTGGGGGACCTGGAAGGATTATCCCTACTCCTTCCTGAATGGGAATGGCCATGGTGGAATTGGGGGACCTGGAAGGATTATCCCTACTCCTTCCTGAATGGGAATGGCCATGGTGGAATTGGGGGACCTGGAAGGATTATCCCTACTCCTTCCTGAATGGCCATGGTGGAGTTGGGGAACCTGTAAAGATTTTCCCTATTCCTTCCTGAGTGACCATGGTGGAATTGGGGGACCTGGAAGGATTTTCCCTACTCCTTCCTGAATGGCAATAGTGGAGTTACATAGTTACATATTTTTATAGGGTTTTAAAAAAGACACGTTCCATCAATTTAACCAAGGGTGGGGAAAATGTGGGTGAAGGGAGAGAGACAAGGACATTAAGCCCAGCCTCACCACTGGTTAATGCCCTGAAACTCACAAGGCAAGAACCAATCTGATCCAGTGGAGACCCCATCTCTGACACCAGAGCCTCCACCAGCCAGGATCCAGAATTTTACATAGCTACATACGCATTAATATTCTTTAGAGTTTGGAAACCTGTAAAGATTTTCCCTATTCCTTCCTGAATGGCCACGGTGAAGTTGGGGGACCTGGAAGGATTTCCCTACTCATTCCTGAATGGCAATGGACATGGTGGAGTTGGGAGACCTGGAAGGATTTCCCTACTCATTCCTGAATGGCAATGAACATGGTGGAGTTGGGGGACCTGTAAGGATTATTCCTGTTCCTTCCTGAGTGCCCATGGTGGAGATTGAGGACCTGGAAGGAATATTCCTACTCCTTCCTGAATGGCCATGTTGGAGTTTGAGGACCTGGAAGGATTATCCCTACACCTTTCTGAATGTGCATGATCATGGTGGAGTTGGGAGACCTGGAAGGATTTTCCCTACTCCTTCCTGACTGGGAATGGCCAAGGTGGAGTTGGGGGACCTGGAAGGATTATCCCTATTCCTTCCTGAATGGACATGGTGGAGTTGGGGGACCTGGAAGGATTATCCCTAATCCTTCCTGAATGGACATGGTGGAGTTGGGGGAGCTGGAAGGATTTCTCTACTCCTTCCTGAGTGGCCAAGGTAGAGATTGAGGACCTGGAAGGATTATCCCTGCTCTATTCTGAATGTGCATGATCATGGTGGAGTTGGTGGACCTGGAAGGATTATCCCTACACCTTTCTGATTGGCCATGTCTGAGATTGAGTACCTGGAAGGATTATCCCTACTCCTTCCTGAATGGCCATGGTGGAGTTGGGGGGCCTGGAAGGATTATCCCTATTCCTTCCTGAATGGCCATGGTGGAGTTGGGGGGCCTGGAAGGATTATCCACTCTCCTTCCTGAATGGTGGCCATGGTGGAGTTGGGGACCCGGAAGGATTATCCCCATTTCCCTTTCCCGAAAGGCCTGGTGGAGTTGGGGGACCTGGAAGGATTATCCCTATTCCTTCCTGAATGGCCCTGGTGGAGTTGGGGGGCCTGGAAGGATTATCCCTACCTTCCTATGGAAAAGGCCAAAGGGGGAGTTGGTGGAACTGGAAGGATTATCCCTACTCCTTCCTGAATGGCCATGGTGGAGTTGGGGGTCCTGGAAGGATTATCCCTACTCCTTCCTGAATGGCCATGGACATGGTGGAGTTGGGGGACCTGTAAGGATTATCCCTATTCCTTCCTGAGTGGCCATGGCAGAGATTGAGGACCTG
Organism: Phyllomedusa bahiana; assembly: GCA_025379985.1. Lineage (NCBI taxonomy): Eukaryota > Metazoa > Chordata > Amphibia > Anura > Hylidae > Phyllomedusa > Phyllomedusa bahiana. The sequence goes on from JAODAL010005108.1 coordinate 104,542, forward strand.
GAAGGATTATCCCTACTCCTTTTTGAATGGCCATGGTAGCGTTTGAGGACCCGGAAGTCTTATCCCTATCCCTGTCTGAATGTGAATGATCATGGTTGAGTTGGGGAACCTGAAAGGATTATCCCTACTCCTTCCTAAATGGGAATGATCATGGTTGAGTTGGGGAACCCCTGAAGGTTATCCTACTCCTTTCCTTGAATGGCCATGGTGGAGTTGGGGAACCTGAAAGGATTATCCCTACTCCTTCCTGAATGGGAATGGCCATGGTGGAGTTGGGGGACCTACTCCTTCCTGAATGGCCATGGTGGAGTTGGGGGATCTGGAAGGATTTTCCCTATTCCTTCCTGAATGGCCGTGGTGGAGTTCGGGGACCTGTAAGGCTTATCCCGACTCCTTCCTGAATGGAAATGGTGGAGGTCGGGGACCTGGAAGGCTTATCCTGACTCCTTCCTGAATGGCCATGGACATGGTGGAGTTGGGGGACATACAAGGTTTAGCTATTAATACTATGACGTCTACTTGTGATACTAATGTGGTGGTGAAGGGGGGACTGATGGAGTCTTGGCCCATCTACATACAATGGGCCTTATTTATCGAAACGAACTGATTGTACAACTGTCTTTGCTGCCCATAGCAACCAATCAGAGATCAGCTTTCACTTCTACTACCGTTCTGGTAAAATGAAAACGTAACACTGATTGGTTGCTATGGGCGATAAGGACAGTTTTCCTATTAGACAGTTTGATAAATGGCGCCCACTGTATTGTACAGGAAGGGGTTGAGCTGGCGTATTTTGGGCGGCAGTCTGTTCTGGGCTGTCATGCGCCGCCCGTTCAGACCATTTCTCAACCTTTCTCACCGCGGCGGCTTTGAAGCCCAAGAACACTATGATTATTATTTTTGTGACTTGTCACTTTCTTCTCTTTTTCCTATCTGCCATTCTTCTCCTTCCCCAGATAGTTGTACATGCAATAAAAGTCTTGGTGCCTTCTCTTGTCAGCGAGAATAAGGCCGCTCCCGCACCGCCGCCGCTGCGCCTTTTTTTTTTTATAAATTAAGCAACTATCTACATTATCAAAATAAATGGGGAAAACCCCGGGCCCATCTCGGCCCCGCACCCCTGTGCCCACAGAACATGGAACATAAAGGGGCTGAGATTAGACAAGGAGCATTTTTCTTTCTTAGAGGCTTAAAAGGGAAGGAGTGAGAAACGTGAAGAGGAAGAGGTGATTGTGCTGACGGCGCCTTAATAATAAGCCCTGGAATAGGGCTCAGGGATTATCATCTAAGAGCTCCATACCGTGAGGGCCCCCATACAAATGGCAATATAGTGATACAGCGCTCCCAAGATTTGGCGGCTGGCTCCAAAACTTAAGGGTTTCTGCTGACGACTTATTAAAGAACGGGGCAAAAATGAAGAAGGGAACGCATCCATCCTGGCCCTAAAACACACACGTCATAGGAATGAGCATAAGCACCTGACCGTGACATGGGAACCTCTAAGCCTTTTTAGTTAGATAGAAAGTTTAAAGATAGATAATTAGATAAAGATGGGGTGGATAGATAGAAATAGATAATACGAGAAATAGATATGCATAAATAGATAGTAAAGAAAGATAGATAAAAAGTAGAATGAGAAGATAGATGGAAGTTTTAATAGATGTTTTAATAGATAGATAGGATATAGTTTGATATGAGATAGAAGATATAAAATAGAATAGTTGATATAAATAGATAGATAGAAATGAGATGATAAAAATAGAAATAGATTAGATATGAAGATAAAAGATAGAGTAGATAGATAGGAAAATAGATAGATAGGAAATTAGATAGATAGTATAAATAGAATAAAACAATTTAGAGATAATAGATAGAAATGAAAAATGGGGGGTTTGATAATATAAAATAGAGGGGATAGGGGGGATAATGATATGAGAGATATAGGGATAGATATGAGAGATACATATGGGTTTGATAGGTATTAGATAGATAAATAGAGATGGAGGTGGTAATAGATGGATGTATAGAAGATTAAATGGAAATTTAGTATCAAAAAGAAAAAAGAAATTTTTAGAATTAGATAATATATGGAAGGGGGGATAGATTAAAAGATTGATGGTAGAAAGGATAATGGTATTGGAAGATTGATATGGAAGAGATAATTAGATATAAAGGATCGAAAGAAAAAGAATAGTGAGATGGGGGCTCTCAATCTTTCCATCTGGAAATATATGAAAGGTAGGTAGCTCTTAGAGATATATAGATATTGGATAAGTAGAAAGATCTGAAACAGATAAAAAAAAGAATAAGTATGAGATAGATAAATATATGATGGATGATATTACAGTAGATAGATATGAGGACTGATAAGAGATGGATAACTAGATATAGATATGAGATTATCTATGACCGTGTGTGATTTTGCTCGGGTCCTCATCTTGTGGGATTTAGCCATCCAATCTCCCCTTGGTGTTTTTTTTCCGAAATTAACATAAACGCCAAATGCACTTTTCATTCCGGGCCCTGATCCTTTGGGAAAATACATTACTTTCAATTTCATTCTGCAGTGAAACCTGTGTTATTCCCCCGGGAGATTTTCCCAAAACCGTTGCTCGGGGAAAACAGGTTTTTACCAAAAATCAAGGGCGGAAATTTGTCCCGCACACTTTCCCTTTTATTAAAATTTATTTATATATAAAATATTTTTTTTATATATATATAATATATATTATTTTAATTTAAATTATTAAAATAATAATTTATATATTTGCCTTCAAATTTAAAAAAAAAAAAATTTGAAAATTTTTAATTGAACAAAGAGGCAGTTCTTAATGAAATTTGGAATTGTAGTTTTTTTGGATTTCTGCTTTTTAGTTTTGTTTGAACGGGCAATTGCCCCACCCATTTTCCAGAGGGCCCAGGCCGGGGGACGTTTTTACATTTTTTAAAATGAAATTCCAGTTTTGGGAATAAAAACCCTTTCCTTTTTATAAAATAAACCCATTTTTGATCCGGGCTTGCCCAAAGGCGTACTTTTGGTTCGGTGTTTTTGTATTGGGGAAACCCTTTTACAGACCCTTTTATAACAACATTTGCCCACCCTTTTTGGTGGTAAGTGCCCTCAATGGGCTTTTTGGCAGTAATATAGGTCAAAAAGGGTCCTTTGTCTGAACCCCGGGGCAACCCCCCACTTTTGGGGCCCCATTTTCCCCATACTCTGCTCTTTTGAACAGGGTGTAAACCATTTTTTTCTGCAGAAATCTTTCTTTGTAAACTTTTGTTAATAAAGGGCAAATAAAAGGCCGGGGGAGCGGGGCGGGTTTTTTTTGCTCCCGGGGGGGGTTTTTTAAAATGTGAAACGCGTCAGCTCCACGATTGATGAGACTCACAGGAGAGAAATGAGCATCAACCGTCCTGGTAGGGAAAAAGAGATTTATTGATGGCAAATTTTGGCCACCCAATTCTCTCGGGAAGAAATCTCACGGCGGCTTTAATGATTTGCTGAGGTTTGAGAGATGTTTTTATGATTCTTTTTTTTTTATTTCTTTTATAAAACATTGTCGGATCGGGGGATGGGATGGACATGGCTCACAGAGAAAGCGGCTAAGATATTGGAGCCAAATTATGTTACTGTCCCTAAGGTCAGTAAATGATACATACACCAACTCTCCCTTTTTTGGGGGGGGGGTCCCGAATTTGGGGCCCCCCCCCTCCCGGGGGAAATGGCAGCGGGCAGGGGGGTCTTTTTAAATGGCCGCGGGGACAAGAGCGTATTTCGCTACTCGGCGCCGCCGGGCGCTCCTACAGGGGGTGAAGCGGCCGCAGGCCCTCACCCGCCCGGAGTCCCCTTCCCGGGGGGAGCAGAGGGGCGCTCCCTCCTCCCCCTGTATGCCCGGGGCCCCGGGGTTTTGGGGCGACTTAAAAAGACACGCCGCGGGGGAAATGACCGCGGCTGCACCACTTTTTCCCGCGAGCTGAGGAATCGGCCCGGGGGGTGTCCGGAGCTGCAGGTCCCGGGGGGGTTAAGTGGATTTTAATTATTTATTTTTTTTACTATAAGGGGGGGAATACCGGCACGGGGGGGAATACCTGGCTACAAAGGGGCAATACCTGGGTACAAGGGGCAATACCTGGCTAGTAAAGGGTTTTTTGGGGGGGGCATACCCGGGTAAAAAAGGGGCAATACCTTGCACAGAGGGGGAATACCTTGCTACAGAGGGGGCAATACCCGGACAAAGGGGGGAATACCTGGCTAGAAAGGGGGGAAAACCTGGCTAACAAAGGGGGCAATACCCGGCTAAAAAAGGGGGGAATACCGGCTAGTAAAGGGGGAATAGCTAAAAGGGGCAATACCGGCTGTAAAGGGGAAAACTGGGTGAAAGGGGGCAATACCTGGGAAAAAAAGGGGGCAAATCCTGGGTAAAAAAAGGGGCAATACCTGGTTAAAGGGGGGAATACCTGGCACAAAGTGGGGGAAAAACCTGGGTATAAAGGGGGAAAAAACCCGCTAAAGGGGGGAAAACCTGCATAAAGGGGGCAATACCTCGCTACAAAGGGGGGAATACCTGGTAAAAGGGGGGAAAACCGTTTTAAAAAGGGGGGTACCTGGGTAAAAGGGGGGAAATACCTGGCTAAAAGGGGGCAATACCGGCTATAAAGGGGGGCAAACCTGGCTAGTAAAGGGGGGAAACCTGGCACTAAAGGGGCAATACCCGGGTAAAAAGGGGCAATACCTGGCTACAAAGGGGGGTACCGGGGTAAAAGGGGCAATACCGGCTAAAGGGGGGAAAACCGGCTAACAAAGGGGGGCAAAACCTGGCTAAAAAAGGGGGCAAAACCTGGCTAACAAAGGGGGCAATACCGGGTAACAAAGGGGGAATACCTTGGGTAGAAAGGGGGAAAAACTGGGTAAAAGGGGAATACTGGGTACTAAAGGGGGGGAATACCGCTAAAAGGGGAAATACCCGGTTTAAAAGGGGGCAAATCTGGCTTTGGGGGAAAACCCAAAATGGGGCAAACCGGCTACAAGGGGGAATACCTGGCTATAAGGGGCAATACCTGGGTAAAAGGGGGCAATACCCCGGGTAGAAAGGGGAAAAAACCCGCTAAAAAAGGGGGGCAATACCCCTTTCCCCCAGGTAAAAAAGGGGGAATACTGGCTACAAAGGGGGGGATCCTTTTGGCTAAAGGGGTAAAGGGGCACACCTGGTTATGGGGGTACTACCCGGCTATAAGGGCATGTACCTGGCTTTTTTTCTTCCAAAGCCTTCTGCAGTAGGGGGATGGGGTGTGGCTTTTTGAAGGGGGGGTACACCCCAACAAACCCCCCCTTCAATCTTCTGCTTTTTTCCTTTCAAAAGTTGCCAACTATGAATGATAGTCATCTAGAAAACCCGATGCCCCATCACAAAGGGGGCCAAAAAAATACTGCCATACAGGGGGGCTCTTCAGGGTGAAATGGGGGATGAAGGGGACACCCAAGGACGCTGTGAGGGGACCTTGGGACCCAGTGAGGGGGAACCCCATGAAAGGACCGCAGTGAGGAGGATACTGTGAGGGCCGCAGTGAGGAGGGAATTGAGGGCCGAGGAGAGGGACACTATGGGACCCTGTAGAAGACACATGAGGCCGCAGTGAGGAGGATACGGGGGGGCCGCAGGGGGGGACACTATGAGGACCGCTGTGACTATGACATAGAACCACAGTGAGGGGGGGCACAAAAGGGGGGGGGACCTTTTGCCGTGAGGGGGACAAATGAGGGCACGTGAGGGAACACTATGAGGACCGCGTAGGGGGACCTTTGAGACCGTTTTGAGGGGGGCAAATGAGGGCACTGAGGAGACACTATGAGGGGCCCCATGAGGGGGGCACTTTTAGGACCCATGAGGGGAAAACTTTTAGACCGTTTTAGGGGACAATTTAAGGCCCCATGAGGGGGACCTAGAGGACCACGTGAAAGGGACCCCTGAGGGGGAATATATGACCGTAAGGGGGCACGGGACCCAAAAGGGCCCAGTGAGGAGGGCACAAAAAAGGGCCACATGAGGGGACACTATGAGGACCCTGTAGGGGGACACAATTTTGGTCCCGTGAGGAGGCACTTGAGGGGGGTTTGGGGGGACCCCAAAAGGACTGGAGGAGGATATTTTAAGATTGCAGGGGACAGGACTATGAGGATGCTGTGGGGGAAAAACCTATGAAGACTGCTGTAGGGGAAACCAAAAGAACTGTGAGGAGAGCAGTGAGGAGGAAAAAACTAAAAACCCTGGAAAAAAAAAGGGCCCCAGTAAGAGGACACTATGAGGACCGCTGTGAGGAGGACACTGAGGACTGCAGTGAGGAGAACACTATGAAGACCGCTGTGAGAAGGACCCTATGAGGACTACAGTATGTAGGACTCTATGATGACTACAGCGAGGAGGACACTATGAGGACCGCTGTGAGGAGGACACTATGAGGACCACAGTGAAGAGGACACTATGAGGACCGCTGTGAGGAGGACACTATGAGGACTGCAGTGAGGAGAACACTATGAAGACTGCTGTGAGAAGGACACTATGAGGACTACAGTAAGTAGGACACTATGAGGACTACAGTGAGGAGGACACTATGAGGACCGCTGTGAGGAGGACACTATGAGGACTGCAGTGAGGAGAACACTAGGAGGACTGCAGTGACAATGACACTATGAGGACCGCTGTGAGGAGGACACTATGATGACCCCAGTGAGGAGGACACTATGAGGACTGCAGTGAGGAGAACACTATGAAGACCGCTGTGAGAAGGACACTATGAGGACTACAGTAAGTAGGACACTCTGAGGACTACAGTGGGGAGGACACCATGAGGACTGCTGTGAGAAGAACACTATGAGGACCACAGTGATGGGGACACTGAGGACCGCATGTGAGGGGGATGCTATGAGGACTACAGTGAGGAGAACACTATGAGGACTGCAGTTGGGACACTATGAGGACCGCTGAGAGGAGGATACTATGAGGACCGCGCCATTTTACTTTTTGATGGTATCTACCGAGGCCCACAGAATTGCCAGCTGGTACCGCACATCCCGCATTTCACTACACTTCAGTCTGAAACAAAATTTGTATTACAAATTGTCACCTTCCTAGAGACTATGATACATAAGACGCATCATTTACAATTGATGCAATCCAAAATCTGCCAGCTCCTTGTGCCATGCCACCATCACTGCATATGGAGATCCTGTCGAGTTGATGAAGTCGCATATCCAGATAGCAGCAGATAACGCTCTAGAAGCGTAAGTCCCAGCCAGACTCCGTCTGCATTACTGATATAAGCCCTGCTGCTGGTGCATCGGGCATTCTGCTGTTTTTGTGTATGTCTTGTAGTCGGTGCAGTATTTTCTCATTTCCTCCGGTGGAACAAAGCAGACACCACACATATCACCCGTCTCCTTGTGTCCGCTGTGCCATCTGCTGTCCTGCTGAACATACTGCACATTGGAGACCTGGAGAGCAGATAAAGCTCCGCAGAGCCAGGCACGGGCATAGATAACATGCCATACTTTATGCCTCAATAATAATAATACAGTGTAACAACACAACCTGCAGCTAACGCCAGTCGCCGGCTCAGTGTACCGCCATATAACACAACCGCCACCTGACTACTGCGTCACCCTCCGAGCCACCCCGTATGTAACAATTCCTTAAAGGATAGTAAAGTTCTGCAACTTTCCAATAGGATTCATGCTTCATTTCATTACTATTAATAAGATCTCTGTTAGCAGTCAAGGAACAGAAACCTTTTTATTTGTATTCAAAGGCTGTATACACAGCTGAGAGTTTGCTACAATTGAATCTAGGCTAGACAATCCTGTGTGAGCTAAACACATCAGCGGTGCAAATCCGTCTACTGTCCTGATAGTTTGCTACAATGTATCAGTGAAGGTAAAATGTATTAGGAGTCCAGGCTGTTGAGCTAAGAGCAAGGCCACATGACAAGCAGAAAATACTTGTTTAAAAAGGAATGTGCAGTTTTCAACAAGTATTTCATGTGGATTTAAAAGGGAACCTGTCACATAGGTTATGCCCCCCTGGCTGAGGGCAGCACAAGCTAGTGTCAGACCTGCTGTTTCCAGCGCTGTGCCCCTTATTCTGTAAGATGCTGCAGTTTTCGTGTATTTAATGCTCAAATCTGCAGTTTTCAGCCAGAAGAGTCATTCGAAGAGTCCTTCAGAGTGTCAGTTTTTCCATGCCCCGCCCACCTCAACTGATAAACCTATTACTTTGAATAGGTAGAAACATGTGAATAACTGTCAGTGGGCGTGGCTAGCCTTTGGTGGGCGGGGCTAACACATGCTCAAGAATAAGATTTGAGGGGTAAATGCTCTAAAACTGCTGCATCTTACAGAATAAGGGTCACAGTGCTGGAAACAGCAGGTCTGACACTAGCTTGTGCTGCCCTCAGCAAAGGGGACACAACCTATGTGACAGGTTCCCTTTAAGGTCGTTTTATTCTCCGGCGGATTCCACAGTCAGAAAACTGGTCCCATTCATTTCTATGGAGTTTTGGACGTGAATCTGACATAGAAATGTTTTGGACGTGTTCTTTGAATACAGCAGAATGATTGTAAATGTTCCAAGTTGTTTTTTGTTTTTTTTTTAAAACGTCGATTTTCAAATCGACCTCAGAAAATCCCAGTCATGTGAACTACAATGCGGATTTTCAATAGAGGTCTATGGGGATGGTTTATAACCGGTTTTGGACGGTTGTTAAAATACGAATCTGCATGGATTTCCAACTGGAAATACTCGTCACGTGGATAGACCTCTACATTACCACTCGGTACCTTTCACAGCTGAGGGTTTGTTGTAATTGCATCCATTTCAGAAAATCCTCTGTGAGCTAGGCACATCAGCAGCTTAATCTCTCTCCCTGACCTCTTTGATACAGTGTATCAGTAAGGAGTCCAAGGCTGTTTAGCTTACATAACCAGATCAGACCTAGTACCTCTTACAGCTGAGGGTTTGTTACAACTGTGTCCAGTCCAGACAATCCTCTGTGAGCTATGCACATCAGCAGCTCAATCTCTCTCCTGTCCTCCTAGCTTAATACAATGTATCAGTAGGAAGTCTAGACTGTTTAGCTTACATAACCAGAACAGACCTATGTCTGCTACAATTTTACCGTATTTGGGGGGCGTACTTCGGGCCCATTGCAGTGCAATTACACACCAAAGTACGCCCGCAGTTTCGCCATGTGAACATACCCTTACAGCTGAGGGTTTGCTTTAACTGTGTCCTGTCCAGACAATCATCTGTGAGCTATGCACATCAGCAGTTTAATCTCTCTCCTAATATCATAGTTTGCTACTATGTATCAGTGCAGGTAAAATGTATCAATCCAGACTTGGTTCACCTGAATGGATACAATGTAGCAAACTCTCAGTTATGAGAAGCATTGAGTCTGGGTTTTTTTTTAACATATGGGTGTAAAGGCAGCTGTTTCCATATACTGACTGCAAGCAGATGTATTGAAAACAGTGAGGAATGGAAATGCAAAGTATGTTACATTGTAGTTTTGCACTCATCTGTCCCTGTTCTGTTCCACATTGGTTTGAACAAACTTCAGGTTTGGGATTTCCGGAACCTAATTTTTTTTTTACTACGTTTCTAGCTTTAACCCTTAGAATAACTCTAAATTGGGGTTAGGGATAGGTTTTGGGTTTACTTACCTCTCTTTGCGCTTCTGGATCCAGCATTGCAGTCACTCCATACTTACTTCCTCTGTGAAATCATATCCATCCCCATGTCACATAAGGTGAGCGTAATGTGATGTGGGTCCAGAGGTGATGTATAGAAGTGAAGTTGAAGCAGTAACGTTCCCAAAAGTGCTTGGGTTGCCCCAAATCAAATTTTGATGTAAATTGTCCCAAAAAATCTCTAACCGTGAAGTTAAATTAAGGTCGTGTTCACACGGCTTATTCCCGACGGATTTGTGCGCCGTATTGAGCTCACAAATCCGCCGTGAATAAGGGGCGGGACGGGGGTGGCGCCGGAGCGCGGCGGGGGCGCCGCTCCCGGCCCCATAGACGATGCATTGTTTACGGCGCGTACACGCCGTAAATAATGTGCATGTCACTTTCTCCCCGCGGCGGATTCGCCGAGCGGGGAGGAGTGACGGATTCCACTGTTCTCTATGAGAGCAGTGGATTACCGTAATTGCTGCCGCGGATTGGCGCCGTACTGCAGCACAAATCCGGCGCGCAGTACGGCGCCAATCCGCGGCAGAATAAGCCGTGTGAACGAGGCCTAACCCTATTCCTAAACACAATTTAGGGTTACGGTTACAGATGATTTCTGGCAGTTTGCGCCAACATTCGATTCAGGGCGACCCAAATCAAGGATATTGGATATGGGTTGAATTTGACTTTGACCCAAATCCAAAGCTCAACACTATTAGAAATTTAAGATTTTCAACATTTCGAATTTCCCATATATAATCTGAAGCCCTCTTGAGAACTGACCTGCTTGACTCGGATATCACTGTAGGGATCGTTCATCTTGTCTCTCTGCAGGCCCTGAAGGGGTAAATACAGAAATGTATTAGGATTTAAGAGAGCAGAGGACTTAACAAAAAGTCTGTAAAAATGAGAGTTTGTGATCACACACTGGATGGTGGTGCAGATTCTGTGTTGGGATCCCATTGCTACTCGTGTGCCATTGATTTTAATGGGGAACGTGTCAGTACGGGGAGACGTAGATTTGAATTTTATCTTAAATATTTTTATTAGACATCAATATATCAACCAATACATCAGAATAAACAAGAGTACATAAATGAATATCCCCCCCCCCCCATTTGTTACAGGTTTGAATATATAAGAGATTGCATGAATGAACCGATGGGTTATCATATAGGTAGCTGTGTGGCTGAGTATTAATGTCTCTTCTCCATTTTCTCCATTTTCCTCCATAACATAACCAAAAACAAAAATAAGTGTCTGAAACGTGAATCACATGGTAGATTTGAATTTTATAAAAGCTGCAAAATCTATTTTACGGTCAGTGTCTATAATCCAAATTTAAAGGGATAGATTTTAGACATGATTTGTATACTGATTCTGCATTAGATTCTCATGTGTAAAAAAAAAAAATCCAATATTTGAACCCAACCTTAAAATTTGTTGTCTTGTCCCCCCATTGTGTTTCCTACAGAAAATGTGATGCCACGAGTGGGTATTTACAGTAAATGCTGCAGATTTGTGGCTCACACTACCTTGCATCTGGATACCGCAGTTAACCATCTTATCCACACACTGCAGATTTTTGAACAAAAACTGACCTGAGATGCAAATTTCAAGATCCGCATCATTTGTCAATTTCTGTTTCTATTGACATCAATGATGCTGTCACAACTTCTCAATAAATCCGCAAGTAGCCCTGTTAATGCAGATTACCCGGATCCTGCGGGTACGAGTTCTTATTAATGCATGTTTTTAAAACTTAAGGAGTTCTGCAACAAAATCCGCACAGTGTGATACGGACGCGGATTTTGCAGCAGATTTCTGTGGATTTTCAGCGTAGTCATTGCTAGTAATAATCCTCTCAGTGTCTATACTGCAGCAAGTTGATTTCTCTTTGGCTCTGTTCACATGACTTATTTCACACAAGAAACACGCGCACGTTACTATGTTTTTTCCATTTGTCGCTTTCTTCATCTCATGTGTCCTTTGCTGCTTATTTTCATCATTTCAGGTGTTTTTTCTCAGTACAGGGAACGTCATTGTTTTTTTATGCATTTACACGCTGCTAGTGATCCTGCACGCTTATGTTTTTTGTGCGCCGCATAATGCGACAAACGGTGTGCCAAAAAACCGCAGCTGTTTGCTGGATGCGCTCTTATTCCCATTGACGTGAATGGGACTTTGATGTCACAGATTTTTGTGTACATTTTGATGTGTAATCATGAAAAAAGATGTAAAAAAACTTTGTAAACAGACTTTGGGCATCATCTATGACAACTGTCCAGCAGTAAGACTGTCTTTGTTGCCCATAGCGACAAATAAGAGCTCATAGCAACCAATCAGAGCTCAAAGCAACCAATCAGATCTCAGCTTTCATTACATAATGTGTTCTGGAAAATGAAAGCAGAGCTATGATTGGTTGTTTTGGGCAACAAGGACAATATTACTGTTCGTCGTTATAACTAAGGCCCAACTGTCCTTGTTGCCCATAGCAACCAGTCAGAGCTCATAGCAACCAATCAGAGCTCAGCTTTCATTTCTCCGGAGCGTAATTAAAGCTGAGCTCTGATTGGTTGCTATGAGCTCTAAATGGTTGCTATGGGGAACAAAGACAGTTGGACCTCAGTTATAAAAACTATGGGTATGTTCGCACGGCATAATTGCGGGGCGTCCCCGTACTCTGGGACTTCGGGAGCTTGCGCCGACTCCCGCAAGTGGGGGGTGGGGGGGGGCCCGGAAGCCCGCCAGCCCCATAGACATTCATTACTAGCGGCGCGTATTCACCGCTAGTAATTGACATGTCACTTATCTCCCCCCGCGCCGTATTGTCCGAGCGGGGAGAGGAGGCGTGATCCATAGTTCTCTATGAGAACTGTCCTTGTTGCCCATAACAACCAATCAAAACAATGCTTTCATTTCTCCAAAGCACAATATGAAATGAAAGCTGAGCTCTGATTGGTTGCTATGAGCTCTGATTGGTCGCTATGGGCAACAAGGACAGTCTTACTGCTAGACAGTTTTGGTAAATGAGGCCCATTGTGTGAACCCTGTTTATGACAGGGGTGAAAAGCACCCAGGGCGTAGCTGTAGGTGGTGCAGGGGTAGTAGTTACACCCAGATGCCTGAGTGACCCCTTGACTCCCTTTGCCATATAAGAAGATGCCTGTATCATAAATGGCATTTGGTTAGCCTCCACATTGGGTCCCAAGAGCTTTAAGGGGGTTCTCCCATCACAATGATTAGCTTATAAAATGTAGGAAAAGGTAAATCAAGACTATTACCAAATACATTGCTGTGTTGATTTTGCTTTGTTCAGGAGATAAGATGATGTTATCTACTGCTAGTGCACACAAGTTTCTCTGGTTACCGTCCACCTCTCTGATTGATTTAGGCTGCTGTCAGTCAGTTCTGACCATGGTGAGCCACTCCCTGCAGAGTCTTATCTCTAGCACAGGAGCTTTGTTTACTTAACTAAATGAGAAGCTTTCACTCTTTAGAGCTCTGTAGCCTTGTGCATTACACTTTATAAATGTCCTACAGTCATAGGACTGTAACAGGAATAGCAGAGCTGATATGTCAATCACTGCTATAGAACCACCCACAGATGACCAAGAAGTGAGCCTGAAGTTGCCTGTGGCTCTGTGAAAACTGCATGGTGAGCAAACCCCTTTAAATTACACCACCAGAGAGTACATAGTGATACTATTTATGTGGTACATTTTACTCCAGTGACAGTAACTACACATCTAAACTGGTCACGTAGGGTCATATGTACAAAAACTGTCTAGGTCTAAAATTCACTTTTTTGCCCATAGCAATCAACCAGAGCACCCCTTTAATTTTTCCAGAGCACTATATGAAATGAGAGGGGCGCTATGATTGGTTGCTGTGGGAAACAAAGTGAGTTTTAGATCTAGACAGTTTTCATACACGTGGCCCTAAATGTTCTAGAATTTTTTGTAAAGTTCTAAACGGCACCAAGTGCTCCTCAGTTCTGTGGACTCATCGCTCACTATCCTTCACTGGGGCCGTGATCTTACACTCATTACAATGATCTCTTATGAGGAGATACTCACATGATAGACAGAATTGTCCGGACTCTTCATCTGCTGCTGGAGAAAAAAAAAGAGATGATTATTACCAGATAGAATGGAATTTGGTTGGAGTTTTCTGGTGAAGATTATTAGATTAGATTACAGGATGGTAAAACCAGTTGCATCATCAACAGTCCTGACATGAACAATCTGTATTATTGGGAATTAATGTGTCATTATTGGGGCCTGTTCACACCGAGGACAATCACAAAGATTCAAGGCAGAATTCATGCTCTTTCCACACAAAAAAATTGCATGAAATCTGCTTGGAAAAGCCTCCAATTATGGGACACGTGTATAAATCTAATGCATCAAAGTGCATTTTTGCATCTATTTTTCAGTGTACAACGCATCTGAATGTATGAAAGTGGTTTTTTGTGTGATTATAAATGGAGTCTAAAGTCCCCGCCCCTCGCCTGTGTGTTTGCCGCATTATGGAACTTAGACGCATTAGTAATGTATAAAGGCTATAGATAGGCTGGAAATAAGAGAAGTCATTAGAATAGCATGTCAGTAAATAGAAACTATGGTACTGATCCTGCTTGATGGACCACAGATCCCAGCAATACCTGTGCTGTGCTGGCTCTTGCTGTATGTAGAATAAAGGCTGAGAGCAGCAAAAATAAATTTCAAATTTAATGTAGTAAAAATTAAAAATTTAAAAATCTGAACATCATCATCAGTGGGTTGTTTAATGTAAAATTAGTTTTAGATTCTATTAATTTTAAATACATTTTGTAGGAGATATTTTTATATTTTTGGGATATTATATATTTTTATATAAATTTTCCATGATCATTTTCCATTTTTCATTAAATTTAAATAATGTAATTTTCTATAGTTTGATAATTATCATAAATTACCTTTTATTATTGTTCTGGTGGAAGTTGGGAAATATTGGACATTTTTTTCCCCTAATAGTAAATCTATCTCCACTTCAACTCCTCAGGCACCACATTGACATAGGTCTGCCTGTTTGGAGCAGTAATGCGCCTAGTTTTGCCGACCCACATTCATACTGTATATGTGTCTAATATTACGAGTGTGGTGCGACACCCCCAGAACGCTCCCTCATGTTAGGCGCATTAGAAAGTGTTGAGACTTTGGCGCATTGTACGCCAGAAAAGGGTAAAATACCCAATTATACACGTCTCCCTATATGCTTACACAGCACAGATTTTTCCAACATGGATTTTGCAGCAAAAAAAAAAAAAGTGTCACTTATTCTGCACATTTGTCACGCTGGCAACCAGGACACAGATTAGCCCCATGAAATGTTTACTTGTATTTGGAAACATGGTGACATTTTCAATTCAGAATTGAATCCTCAGCAGCAATTCTCATGTATTAAGCATCCCTTATTATTAAACTCGCCGCAGGAATTTTTGTTTACGCTGTGCTCGTTGTCTCCTCCCCATTTGCCACAAAGCCATCACTTTTTTGTTATTGTTCTGTTCCCATAGACGTACGAGGGCTTTTCTTTGTGGGACAAGATGTACACTCTCACGCTCCCGTTAACCGTACCAGACAACGTATTGGGAAACCCTCCAAAGAATCACTTGTGGGGTGGAAGGTGAAAAAAAAAAAAATTGTGCCATTTTTGTGGGTGCTGTGTTTTTATGGGTTCACTGTACAGTATAAATGACCTGCTATCTGTGTTCTGCAGGTCAGTACAACTCTGGTGATACCAAAAGTTTCTGTTACGTTCTACTAAAAGTAAAAAAAAATACTTTATATTTTTAATTTGCGCTGCAGCAACATTTTCTGTAACCAACAACTTTCTTGTTTGTCCATCAGTGGACCTGAGTGAGAGGGCTCGTTTTTTGAGGCCTGAAGTTTATTGGTACCATTTTGCAAAAATCACTTTTTATTCCAATGTTTTGGGGAGAGAAAATGATAAAGAAAAAAAAAATGTTTGGGTAGTTGGGTATTTTTTTTTATAGTGTTCACCCTTTGGGATAAATGATGTTCTATTTTAATTGATTGGACACTTAGGGCATGTCCCCACTGCACGGTTTCTCGGCCGGTTTTTCAGCCGGTTTGCGGTTTTCCAGACCGCCTGAAAAACCGGCCGAAAATGAGCACAATGGTGCTCTATGGAAAACCCGTGCAGCAGTCACCACTGCACGGGTTTTCCGTCCGGCGGTTTTTCCGGCCGCGGTCCGGCCGCAAAACATTGTGCAAGCACAATCTTCCGTCCGGTTTCCGTACGCAATCTCTGCTTCTCAATGGGAGGGGGGAGGGCTTTTCTCCGCTCATTGCGTTGAAAAGCCGCCCACCCCGCCCACCTCCGCGGCCGTGGGGACGGCCGCAAAACAGGACAAATACCGGCCGGCAAACCGGCCGGTATTTGTCCTGTGCCGTGGGAACGCACCCTTAGTGTATTTTCACACGATGTATTGTGGCATGTATCTGTGCGCACTGCAATACTGGACGGCACGTACTTTCAATAGCGCAACGGCCCGGCCTCCTATTACTTTTCTTTTTCCCCCCCTGCACGTAATGTCCTGAAAGAAGTGACACTGTACGCGCCGGGGAATACGCCAGGTAATCATAGCACTCAATTCTTCAGGCGCAGTGCCGCTCAAATATGCCCCAAAGTACGTCCTGCAAATACACCATGTAAACATACCTTTATGGACACGGCGATATTAAATATTTTTAAATTTTTGAACTATTTTCAGATTTTTTTTTTGTAAAACTGCAAAATGGGGTTGTTTTGAACTGTAATATTTAAGAAAAAAATGTAAAAACTTTAAAAAAAAAATTTGTACATGAAGTCCCCCTATGTGGGACACAATCGCATGTTTACAGTTTTGCAAAAGTAATATACTGTAAACAGTGTACAATAATGGCTCCCCTGTGGCAAGGTGTAATAGGAGTAATAAGTAGTAATGACAACTGGTCAACGACCCGCGATCTCGTTGTGTGGAGTGATTGGGCCACGCAATAACGAAGCTCGATCTATATTCTCTTAGTGACTTCATGATGTAACTGTACATCATATGTCAGCAAGGGGTTAATATTATTATTACTACTATTGGTATTACTATTATTATTCTCATTATTGATATCAATATTATTACTTTTATATTATTATTAAAATATTATCACAGCTTTTATTGCTATAATTATTAACATTTTTACTCTTTTTTGTTATTACTATTCTTATTACTACAGTTTCGATTACAGTTATTGCTATTTTTTATTTTTATTATTATCATTGCTTAACATTACAGTCAGTCCCCGAATTACAGCGTTCCGACTTACATCTGTCCCCTAGTTACAAACGGAAAATTATCTGGTATGCTGGCACTTGTAGTTCCATGTTCCACAGCCAATAGTGGCTGTGGAACTACAAGTTCCAGCATGCCACAGCAGCACATGAGGTGAAAATGAGGTGAAATCTTCTGAACAGGGACACAGATAGCAAAACAAATGTAAAAACCCTTCCCTGCACTATCCAAAACTAAAAGAAACCTTTTGTGCTAGAATTACATTTAATAAACATACTCGTATCCGACTTACATACAAATTCAACTTAAGAACAAACCTACAATCACTATCCCGTCCGTAACCCGAGGACTGCCGGTATTACTACAATTTTTATTGCCATTATTACTATTTGTGTTTTTTATTATTACTATGTTTTTATTATTATTGTAGCTTTTATTGCTATAATTGTCATTACTACTATTTTATTATTTTTTATTATTGCTTATTACTACAGTTACCATTATCATTATTTTTATTGCTATGCTTGTTGTTCTTATTACTATTACAGCTTTCTTTCTTTTTTTTTTTACTATAATTGTTATGACTATTCTTACTATTATTTTTTGTTATTGCTTATTATTGTTCCTACAGTTTTATTACCCTTTTTACTATTTGTTTTATTTTTTTTTATTATTACTATGTTTGTTTTTATTATTACTGTTATTACAGCTTTTATTGCTATATTTGTCATTACTGATATTTTTATTATTTTTTATTATTGATTATTACTACAGTTACCCTTATCACTATTTTTATTTTTTCATTACTATGCTTGTTGTTATTATTATTATAACTTTTATTGCTTTGTTGTTACTGCTTATTATTGTTACTACAGTTTTTATTACACTTATTACTATTTTATAATTTTTTATTATTACTATGATTGTTTTTATTATTACTATTATTATTATTTTTATTGATGTTGGTATTAACAATAACATTTTATTCTTTTAGTTCGTCTTAGATGACTACAGGACCAGACAACACGAGGTTTGTTTGTGGTCTACAATATACAAGCCTTTCAGAAGAGCTCTATACACAAAACAATAGGAGATATTTTCAGTCGTGACCTTGGTAATATTGCTTCATTAATCACTGATGAATCGGGGGCAAAGCGACGTGCTTGACAAAGTCTTTACACCCTTTTGAATGAGTGTCCTCCATTTTTAGGTTCGGCATACTGCACTGATTCTTTTCATGCCCTATCTTATAGAGTTCTGATATAAAGCTCCAAATCCTCTGCGCAGCATAGCAAAAAAATAAAAAATAAAATTTGGCCTACCTTCAGCCACCTCTAGGGGGAGTTTACTGTACAATTTATTATTATTGAGTACAATCTCCCCCTAGATGTGGCAGTAGGCAGGCAGAATGTTATCATTGATCTCTATGTCTATGCAGGGGATTTGGAGCTTTGTATTAGAAGATCTGACTTGGGATTTGATATAGAGGTGTGTTATGAAGTAAATTGGCGCGCAATGCTGAATTTGGGAGGATTATTATCGTCTTCCGCTGAGGTTTCTTCAGTTGCCGTATCATTATAAAAGGAACGGCGGCCGTTGCAGACGGGTTATTTGTATGTAGTGCATGTTGCTCCTGTCTATGCTGAGAATACATCACTTATTGACAGCAATGGCTGTAAATCTCTGCTCCCACCTTACAAAGCCGCCCGTCGCTCTGCACTTCAAAGCCCCAGAAAGCTTTTTGTTGTTTGTTTTCCACGGAAGCTGGGGCCGTGTGATGTTTCTGAGCCTCGCCGTCTCCCCGTACCTGCAGCTCCCATACCCAGACATGGGCGACAGACATCACAGGAGGATCGCCTGCCTGCGCCTTCGCACTGCTGGGATGCATTGGGAATCAAATGTCTGATAGCAATCTCTCCTGAGGTTTGAGAGGCATTCGCCTACCGTCTCTATCACAATCTTTTCATCTGGCTGCAGCAAATCCCGGCCAATTAACGTCGTCTGCACAGCGAGGACTTGACAACCGGACAATATCCGCCTCGTGTTGACCAAGAGTGACCTTTCTATTGCAGCTAAAGCAGACACAAGACGTGGCGGCCATTACAACTATAGAGCCGGTGAAGGTCTCAGCACTTACTTCTATAGAGCTGGTGAAGGCCTCAGCACTTACTTCTATAGAGCCGGTGAAGGCCTCAGCACATACTTCTATAGAGCCAGTGAAGGTCTCGGCACTTACTTCTATAGAACTGGTGAAGGCCTTGGCACTTACTTCTATAGAGCCGGTGAAGACCTCGGCACTTACTTCTATAGAACCTGGTGATGGTCTCGGCACTTACTTCTATAGAGCCGGTGAAGGTCTCGGCACTTACTTCTATAGAACAGGTGAAGGTCTCGGCACTTAGTTCTATAGAGCAGGTGAAGGTCTCGGCACTTACTTCTATAGAGCTGGTGAAGGTCTCGGCACTTAGTTCTATAGAGCCGGTGAAGACCTCAGCACTTACTTCTATAGAGCCAGTGAAGGCCGCAGCACTTCTATAGAGCCAGTGAAGGCCGCAGCACTTCTATAGAGCCAGTGAAGGCCTCAGCACTTACTTC
Source organism: Phyllomedusa bahiana (assembly GCA_025379985.1). Taxonomy (NCBI): domain Eukaryota; kingdom Metazoa; phylum Chordata; class Amphibia; order Anura; family Hylidae; genus Phyllomedusa; species Phyllomedusa bahiana. Next base: position 124,193 of record JAODAL010005108.1, read on the forward strand.
TATAGAGCCCGTGAAGGCCCCAGCACTTACTTCTATAGAGCCAGTGAAGGCCGCAGCACTTCTATAGAGCCAGTGAAGGCCTCAGCACTTACTTCTATAGCGCTGGTGAAGGCCTCAGCACATCTATAGCGCTGGTGAAGGCCTCAGCACATACTTCTATAGAGCCGGTGAAGGTCTCGGCACTTCTATAGAACCAGTGAAGGTCTCGGCACTTACTTCTATAGAACCGGTGAAGGTCTTGGCACTTCTATAGAGTTGGTGAAGGCCTTGGCATTTTCTTCTATAGAGCCGGTAAAGACCTTGGCACTTATTTCTATAGAGCTGGTGAAGGTCTCGGCACTTACTTCTATATAGACGGTGAAGGCCTTGACACATCAATAGAGCCGGTGAAGGTCTCGGCACTTAGTTCTATAGAGCCGGTGAAGGGCCTCGGACTACTTCTATAGAGCCAGTGAAGCTCGGCACTTAGTTCTATAGAGCGGTGAAGGCCCCAGCACATACTTCTATAGAACCGGTGAAGGTCTCGGCACTTACTTCTATAGAACCGGTGAAGGTCTCGGCACTAACTTCTATAGAGCAGGTGAAGACCTCGGCACTTAGTTATATAGAGCCGGTGAAGACCTCAGCACTTACTTCTATTGAACCGTTGAAGGTCTCGGCACTTCTATAGAGCAGGTGAAGACCTCAGCACTTCTATAGAGCCAGTGAAGGTCTCCGCACTTACTTCTATAGAGCCAGTGAAGGCCTCAGCACTTACTTCTATAGAGCCGGTGAAGGTCTCGGCACTTCTATAGAACATGTGAAGGTCTCGGCACTTACTTCTATAGAGCTGGTGAAGGTCTCGGCACTTAGTTCTATAGAGAAGGTGAAGACCTCAGCACTTACTTTTATAGAGCCGGTGAAGGTCTCAGCACTTACTTCTATAGAGCCAGTGAAGGCCTCAGCACTTACTTCTATAGAGCTGGTGAAGGCCCCAGCACTTACTTCTATAGAACCGGTGAAGGTCTCGGCACTTACTTCTATAGAACCGGTGAAGGTCTCGGCACTAACTTCTATAGAGCAGGTGAAGACCTCGGCACTTACTTCTATAGAGCCGGTGAAGGTCTCGGCACTTCTATAGAACCGGTGAAGGTCTCGGCACTAACTTCTATAGAGCAGGTGAAGACCTCGGCACTTAGTTATATAGAGCCAGTGAAGACCTCAGCACTTACTTCTATAGAACCGGTGAAGGTCTCGGCACTTCTATAGAGTTGGTGAAGGCCTTGGCATTTTCTTCTATAGAGCCGGTGAAGACCTTGGCACTTATTTCTATAGAGCTGGTGAAGGTCTCGGCACTTACTTCTATAGAGCCGGTGAAGGCCTTGACACTTCTATAGAGCCGGTGAAGGTCTCGGCACTTAGTTCTATAGAGCCGGTGAAGACCTCGGCACGTACTTCTCTAGAGCCGGTGAAAGCCTCGGCACTTACTTCTATAGAGCCGGTGAAGGCCTCGGCACTCCTATAGAGCCGGTGAAGGTCTCAGCACTTACTTCTATAGAGCTGGTGAAGGCCTCAGCACTTACTTCTATAGAGCCGGTGAAGGTCTTGGCACTTACTTCAGTAGAGCCGGTGAAGACCTCAGCACTTATATAGAGCCGGTAAAGGTCTCAGCACTTACTTCTATAGAGCTGGTGAAGGCCTCAGCACTTACTTCTATAGAGCCGGTGAAGACCTCAGCACTTCTATATAGCCGGTGAAGGCCTCAGCACATACATCTATAGAGCCAGTGAAGGTCTCGGCACTTCTATAGAACCAGTGAAGGTCTCGGCACTTAGTTCTATAGAGCCGGTGAAGACCTCAGTACTTACTTCTATAGAGCCGATGAAGGCCTCAGCACTTACTTCTATAGAGCCGATGAAGGCCTCAGCACTTACTTCTATATAGCCAGTGAAGGCCTCAGCACTTACTTCTATAGAGCTGGTGAAGGCCCCAGCACATACTTCTATAGAACCGGGGAAGTCTCGGCACTTACTTCTATAGAACCGGTGAAGGTCTCGGCACTAACTTCTATAGAGCAGGTGAAGACCTCGGCACTTAGTTATATAGAGCCAGTGAAGACCTCAGCACTTACTTCTATTGAACCGGTGAAGGTCTCGGCACTTCTATAGAGAAGGTGAAGACCTCAGCACTTCTATAGAGCCAGTGAAGGTCTCCGCACTTACTTCTATAGAGCCGGTGAGGGTCTCGGCACTTCTATAGAACAGGTGAAGGTCTCGGCACTTAGTTCTATAGAGCCGGTTAAGACCTCAGCACTTACTTCTATAGAGCCAGTGAAGGCCGCAGCACTTCTATAGAGCCAGTGAAGGCCTCAGCACTTACTTCTTTTTTTTTTTTTTTTGTAACTGTATTTTATTATATTTGGTAAATAAAAAAAGAAAAATACGAAAGAAGGCTAATTTAACAATACAATCAAAAGTCCACATAGTAGCACTTACTTCTATAGCGCCGGTGAAGACCTCGGCACTTACTTCTATAGAGCCGGTGAAGGCCTCAGCACTTCTATAGAGCCGGTGAAGGTCTCGGCACTTCTATAGAGCCGGTGAAGGTCTCGGCACTTACTTCTATAGAGCCGGTGAAGGCCTTGGCACTTACTTCTATAGAGCAGGTGAAGACCTCGGCACTTCTATAGAACCGGTGAAGGTCTCGGCACTTCTATAGAGTTGGTGAAGGCCTTGGCACTTTCTTCATAGACCGTGAAGATCTTTGGGTCTTATTCTATAGAGCTGGGAAGGCCCCGCATTACTTTTATAGAGCCGGTGAAGGCCTTGACACTTCTATAGAGCCGGTGAAGTCCGGCACTTTGTCTATAGAGCCGGTGAAGACCTCGGCACTTCTATGAGCCGGGAAAGCCTCGGCACTTAGTTCTATAGAGCCGGTGAAGGCCTCGGCACTCCTATAGAGCCGGTGAAGGTCTCAACACTTAGTTCTATAGAGCCGGTGAAGGTCTCAACACTTACTTCTATAGAGCCGGTGAAGGCCTCAGCACTTCTATAGAGCCGGTGAAGGTCTTGGCACTTACTTCAGTAGAGCCGGTGAAGACCTCAGCACATACTTCTATAGAGCCAGTGAAGGTCTCGGCACTTCTATAGAACCGGTGAAGGTCTCGGCACTTAGTTCTATAGAGCCGGTGAAGACCTCAGCACTTACTTCTATAGAGCCGATGAAGGCCTCAGCGCTTACTTCTATATAGCCAGTGAAGACCTCAGCACTTACTTCTATAGAGCTGGTGAAGGCCCCAGCACATACTTCTATAGAAGCGGTGAAGACCTCGGCACTTAGTTATATAGAGCCGGTGAAGACCTCAGCACTTACTTCTATTGAACCGGTGAAGGTCTCGGCACTTCTATAGAACCAGTGAAGGTCTCGGAACTTCTATAGAGCCGGTGAAGGTCTCAGCACTTACTTCTATAGACCCGGTGAAGGCCTTGGCACTTACTTCTATAGAGCCGGTGAAGGCCTTGGCACTTACTTATATAAAGCCGGTGAAGGTCTCGGCACTTACTTGTATAGAACAGGTGAAGGTCTCGGCACTTACTTCTATAGAGCCGGTGAAGGCCTTGGCACTTACTTCTTAGAGCGGGAAGGGCCTCGGCACTCACTTTATAGCCGGTTGAAGGTCTCGGCACTTAATTTATAAAAGCCTGTGGAAGGCCTTGGCCCTTTCTTCTATGAAAACCCGGGGAAGACCTCAGCACTTACTTTTATAGAGTCGGTGAAGGTCTCGCCACTTGCTTCTGTAGAGCCGGTGAAGGTCTCGGCACTTACTTCTATAGAGCCGGTGAAGGCCTTGGCACCTCTATAGAGCTGGTGAAGACCTCGACACTTCTATAGAGTCGGTGAAAAGGGTTTGGGCACTTACTATTTAAAAAAAAGTTCGGTGAAGGTCTCGGGAATTACTTCTAATAGAGCCGGTGAAGGCCTTGGCACTTCTATAGAGCCAGTGGAAGACCTCGGACTTTCTATAGAGCCGGTATAGACTCGGCACTTACTTCTATAGAACGGTGAAGGCCTCAGCACTTCTATAGACCGTGAAGGCTCGGCACTTTATAGAGCCGGTGAAAAATCTGGAAACTTCTATAGAGAAGGTTAAGGCCTTTTGGGACTTTATAAGTTGTGAAGAACCTGGCAAATTACTTCTATAGAGCCAGTGACGACCTCGGCACTTACTTCTATAGAGCCAGTGAAGACCTCGGCACTTACTTCTATAGAGCCGGTGAAGGTCTGAAGGTCTCAGCACTCAGTTCTATAGGGCCGGTGAAGCCCCCGGCACTTTTAAGGCCGGTGAAGACCTCCAAATCGCTTTTTTAGAGCCTTTGGGGAAGCTCTCGGCACTTGCTTCTATAGAGCCGGTGAAGCTCTCGGCACTTCTATAGAGCCGGTGAAGACCTCAGCACTTACTTTTATAGAGCTGGTGAAGGTCTCGCCACTTACTTTTTGAGCCATGAAGGCCTCAGCCTTTCTTCTATAAAGGCCGTGAAGGGCCTCACACTTACTTTTATAGAGCCGGTAAGGGCCCCCCCCCCCGCCACTTATTCATACGCCCGGTGGGAAAGGGCCCGGCACTTACTTCTATAAGTCGGGGAAACCCCGGGACTTACTTTATAGAGGGTGAAGGTCTTGGACTTCTATAAGTCGGTAAGGTCTCGGACTTAAATTCTATAGAGCCGGTGAAGACCTGGCACTTACTTCTATAGACCGGTGAAGGGCTCACCACTTCTTCTTGAGCCGGGGGAAGGCCTTGGCATTACTTCTTAGATCGGGAAACCTTGGCACTTTCTTGTATAGACCGGGAAGGTCTTGGCACTTTCTTGTATAGACCGGTGAAGGCTTTGGGACTTACTTCTATAAGCCGGGGGAAAACCTCGGGGAGTTCTTTAAGAGCCGGTGAAGGTCCACACCCGTTATAGAGCCGGGTTTAAGGTCTCAGACTTACTTCTATAAGCCGTGAAGGTCCCAGCACTTTCTTTATGAGTCAGTTAAGGGGTCAGCACTTACTTTGTAGAGCCGTGAAGGTCTTGCATTTAATTCAAGAGCCCGGTGAAGACCTCAGCACTTCTTCTTGAGCCGAGAAGGGCCCCGCATTACTTCTATAGAGCTGGAGAACGCCTTAGCACTTACTAAATCCCACTTGGTAGAGGTCGGACATCGTCCCATAGGCCATTGTGCTATTAAGGGAAATTTTTAACCCCAAAAAAAAAAAAGTTCTCGAATTACACAAAAGGAATTTGGGGCGTTCTATTTGGGTTTTTTGACAGCCCTACTACAGAAGTGTGGCCATTTTGGTTGCCAGTTTGGAATTAGCTTTACAGCAGTTGATCGTAAAAAATTGTTACTTTGATAATTAAAAGGTGACAACTAGGATGGCAGTACTGCCTGGCGTCAGTTTTGCAGAAATATCTATTGATCGGATGATAGAAGAAGTAAAAAAAAGATAGATATGAATGATAAATATGAGTAGATTTTGTAGATAGATAGATGGAGAGAGAGATAGATGCTAGATGGGGGGAGAATAGATAATTAATAGATAGATGGAGAGATAGATAGATATTAGGATAAATAAAGATAAAAAGATATGATGTAGATAAGAGGGAAATATTATATAGATTAATAGTTATGAGATAGATATTATATGAGATAGCTAGAGAGTAGTAATTAGATAATAGTAATAGTAATAATAGGGGATTAAGTGATAGATATGAAAAATAGAAATATAATAATGATAGATAAATATTAGATAAAATAGAGGAAAAATAAAAAATAATAAAATAGAAGATAATGTTTAGGATAATGTAAAGATAAAATGGTATAGGTATAATATTAGAAAGACAGTAGGTAAGATAGATAGATATGAGAAAAAAATTAAAAATAAGAAAAATATAGATATGAATAGAAAAAGATATTAGATAGATTTGAGATGGGTAGATATGAGACAAATATGGATAAATATGATAGATAAACAGATAGATATTCAAGAGATAGATACATATTAGATGGATAGGTATTAGATAGATAGATAGATAGATAGATAAATGGATAGATCAATAGATAGGTAAGAGACAGATGATACATAGATATGAGATAGACATTTAGATAGATATGAGATAGATAGATAGATATGAGATAGATAGACAGATATGAGGTAGATAGATCGATATGCGATAGATAGATAGATATGCGATAGATAGATACATAGGTATGGGATAGATAGATAGATAGATATGAGATAGATAGATAGATAGATAGATAGATATGAGATAGATAGATTATGGAGAGATAGATAGATAGAAGATGATATGAGATAGATAGATAATAGATAGATAGATAGATAGATAGATAGTGATAGATAGATAGAGATAGATTAGATATATAGATATGAGATAGATAGATATGAGATAGATAGAAGAAGATATCGATAGATAGATAGATAGAGATAGATAATATAGATATAGATAGATAGATATGAGAGAGATAGATGGATAGATAGATAGATGGATATGAGATAGATAGATAGATAGATATGAGATAGATATGAAATAGATAGATATGAGATAGATAGATAGATAGATATGAGATAGATAGATAGATATGAGATAGATTAGATAGATAGATAGATAGATATGAGATAGATAGATAGATAGATAGATATGAGATAGATATGATATGGATAGATAGATAGATAGAAAGATAGATATGCGATAGATAGATGACATGATTTAGAGGCTATTAGTTTCTTACTCTGTTCATTCCCTTCTCTGAATCTCCAGCATTTATTACATCGTAATTCTCCTGGGAGCGATATTGAAGTTCCTGGAAAAAGTACAAAATTTGGTTACACAGGGCAGAACATGAACCCATCACATGGCATAAGGTGTGTGTAGGGGACTCTTGCCCAGAGCTGCTGTTTTCGAGGGGGCGCCAAGATTTGGGGCAATAAGAGAATGGAGCATATGAGCCTCTCCTGATCTGGACCTATGACATTGCTTTTAACTCTTTCACTATTCAAGCTTTGTTTGGCAGCTAATAATAGTAGTAGGAGGACTCTCCTTTTGTGGGTTGGGATGGAGACTCTTGTCACAGTGTAGATGGCTTCTCACTTTAACATAAACGTTTTTACAGTGTTAAAGTAAATTTAAAAATGATTTTCAGTATCCTCAGATCCCAAAACCCTTCCCTATCTCATACATACAGATATCCAGGAAGCTGAAATTTGATGAGACGTTTGTAAGGGTCCAGCAGAGCGAGTGGTTTCTTTCATGTCTAAAACAAAGGCTACAAGCTAAGATGGGGCACATGACTTAAACATTTTTGAGCATCAATCTGCAAGCTGACCAAAAGGGTAGCGAGAATAACCATAAGGAGCCCACTCATTGAATCATGGAAGATCTATGGCATGAATTGGATAATGTAGAATGCTTTGCTGGAAATGGCAGAATCACTCAATTGCCTCTAATCACAAAACAACATCATAGACCAATACTCACAGAATAGGTTTGTCCTGCCTTCTCATCGCTCACTAGACCTCTCTTTGTCATCTAAAAAATACATATACGGTAACTCTTACTTAACCACTGAACGCAGTAAAATATGAAAACAACAAATGCAGAATATAACTACTATAATACTGCACCCAATGTACAAAAATATAACACAAATAAACGTTCTATGACAAGAATAAATACTTAATACTCATCTTGTACAAGAATATAACTACTATAATACCCCCCTTATGACAAAATATAACTACTATAATACTGCACCCTATGTACAAGAATAAACCTTAAACTGCTTCATTCAAGAATTAACTACTATAAAACGCCCCCTAGTACAAAGAATATAATACTAAAATACGCCTCTAGCAAGAATATAACTACTAAATTGCACCCTATGTCAAAAATTTAAAATACTATAAACTGCTTCTATTACAAGTGTAGAAGGGGTAGTGGATCCGCTGGACCACCGCAAGGATGGTTTTAAGCCGTACCAGGGGGGGGAACTAATCGAACCCGGTTTTTTACCAGAGCCCGCCCCCAAAGCGGGATGGACTTTTCGCGGCGGAGAACTACCAGGTCGTCCCCCTGGGGTGACTGCTTTCGGTGGCAGCCAAGGCGTGCTGGGACAAAATCGGAGATAGGCGAAGTCGGGACAGGCAAGAGTCGGGAGGCGGCAATGGTTTTTGTGGTCAAGACACAGAGCGAAGACGGTTTTGGTACACGGTAGAAGGAAAAAGGCAGAGAACTTTTTCTGAAGGCGTAACGCACTAAAGATGGCAAGGTGACCCGGAAGGAAGGGGGGTTTTTAAAAGGGGGCCCTGCACCTTAACCAAAAATGGGCTACTGCACCTTTAAATCCGGGGCCGGCCGGGGGCCCCTAAAGGCGCGGCTCGCACCCGGCCCGGGCCCGGGGGGACGGGACGCGGAAGGGGAAGCGGGAGCCCGGGGCCCGACCCGCGGGGCCGGCAGGGGCCGCCGGGCCCCGGGGGTGGCGCACATGCGCCCCAAACCCCCCGGGCGAGGGGCTGGGGGACCATCGTGACAAAAAGAATAAAACCCAATAAACTGCCCCCTATTACAAAAAAAACTACTTAAAGCCTTTTCCCATGTACAAGAATATAACTACATAATATGCCCCTATGTACAAGAAAAAACTACTATAATACGCCCCTATTACAAAAATATAAAACATAATACCCCTCCTAATTACAAAATATAACTACTATAATACTGCCCCTATGTAAAAATATAACTACTATAATACTGCCCCTATGTACAAAATATAACTACATAATACTTCCCTTGTACAAGAATATAACAAACTATAATATTTCCTCCTATGTACAAAATATAACTACATGATACTGCCCTATTACCGATTTACATTTAAAATACTTCCTCCTATGTATAAGAGTAAAAACACTACAATACTGCCTCCATTTAAAGAATATAACAAATACAATACTGCCTCCTTAAAACAAAAAAAAACTATAATATTTTGCCCTATTCAAGAAATAACAACTATAATACTGCCTCCTATGTACAAAATTAACACTATAAAAATGCCTCTAGTAAAAGGAGTTACACAAAATATTGGCTATGTACAAAAATTAACTATAAATACTGCCTCTATGTATAAGAGTGTAACACTTAATATGCCTCCTATGAAACAAAAATTAACTACTAAAATTTAGCCCCCCATGTACAAGAAATAACTATAAATACGCTCCTATGAAAAAAATAAATACTATAATCTGCTCCTTTACAAAAAATAACTACTTATACTGACCTCTATTACAAGAAAATAACTATTATAATCTGCCCCTATGTAAAAGAATAAAAACTTTTAATACTGCCCATTAAAAGAATATAACACTAAAAACTCCCCTCATGTACAAGAATATAACTATTTAATACGCCCCCTATGTACAAAACATTACTAAAAAACCCCTGCCTCCTTTACAAAATATAACACTATAATACTGACCTCTATGTAAAAGGGAATAAACATTAAAAAAATGCCCCATGTACAAAAATAATACTATAATACTGCCTCCATTACAAGAAATAACTACATAATACTGCTCCTATGTACAAAATAAAATTTACTTAATACGCCCCTTTATGTCAAGAAATAACTACTATAATACTGCTCCTATGCAAGAATATAATTACTAAATATGCTCCTATGTGCAAGAATATAACTACTATAATACTGCCCCCTATGAAAAAGAATATAACTACTAAAATACTGCCTCCTTGTCAAGAAATAACTACTATAATACGCCCATGTACAAAAATTAATTACTATAAACGCTCCATGTACAAGAATAAAATTTACTATAATACTGCCCCCTTGTCAAAAATTTAAAAAACTACTAAATACTGCCCTCTAGTACAAAAATAACTCATAATACCGCCTCCTATGTACAACAAATAATACTTAATACTGCCCCTCGAAGGCAATTTTTTTTCCCCAAATTTTCAAATGAAAAATTCTCCTTACCTTTTCTCTGAACAACAGTGCAGTGACAGTGATCGCATATACAAACAATATGCCATCCAAAAGGTAACAGTATTTTGGATCCGTCAGACCAAAAAATTGTGCATCTACAAGGAAAATTTAGGATTTTTAGTAAATAAGTGAGATATTGACTATAACCACATAGATGGAGTAAAATTATACTGTAGACATAAGATACTAAAAAAACAGGGGAACAATTATTGAACTAATCTGGTTAAAGGTGACAAATATGTTGTCACCATTTAAACTCAGTGCCCACTATGTACAAGAAGATAACTACTATATAACTGCATACAATGTACAAGTATAGCTCTTAATACGCCCCGTACAAAATAAGCTACATAAACGCCCCAAAATACAAGAAAAACTACTATAGTACTGCCCTCTTGACAAGAATATAACACTAAAACTGCCCTATGTACGAGAATAAACTACTATAATATGCCCCCTAGACAAGAATTAAAAAACTATAATCTGCCCTATTACAAGAATAAATACATAATACTGCCCTATTACAAGAAAAATAAAACTATAATACTGCTCCCTTTTAAAGAATTTTTAAAAAACATAAACTGCCCCCATTACAAGAAAAAACTACTATAATACTCCCCCCCAGTCAAGAAAAACTCTAAATATTGCCCCCCATGACAAGAAAATAACTACTATAATATTCCCCCCTATGTACAAAATAAACTACTATAATCTGCCCCTATTACAGAAATAACTACTATAACCCTGCCCCCCATTACAAGAATTAATATATAAAAACTGCTCCTATGTACAAAATTAACTACTTAATATTGTCCCCTTTTGTCAAGAAAACAGTATAACTATATAATACTGCCCCTATGTACAAAAAAATAAATATTGTAATACTGCCCCCTATTTCAAGAATTTTAAATATTATAAAAACTGCCCTATGTACAAAATAAAACTACTTAATACTGCCCCCTTGTCAAAATAAACTACTATAATAAAGCCCCTATGTACAAGAATATAACTACTAAATAATGCTCCTGTACAGGAATATAACTATATAATACTGCCCCTATGACAAAATATAACTATATAAACTCCCCCATGTACAAGAAATAACACTAAAAATATGCTCCCCCATTACAAGAAATAACACTAAATTATGCCCCCATGACAAGAAAATTTAAATACTAAATCGCCACCTATGTACAAGAATATAAATATTATAATACGCCCCTATGGACAAGAATTAACTACTATAATATGTCCCTATGTACAAAAAATTAACTATATAATACTGCCCCCTATTCAAGAAAATAATACTATAAAACGTCCCCATGTACAAGAAATAATCATAATACTGCTCCTTGTACAAGAATATAACTAAAATAATACTGCCCTATGTACAAAATAAACACTATAATACTGCTCCTAGGGAGAAGAATAAATAGGGTTTCCCAAAAAAAAAGTACCCCCCCTCAAAATTTTTGAAAATGAAAAAAAACCTTTTCCCGGGACAAAAACGAGGGTCTGACCTTTTATACAAAATTTAAGTAGTCAGTGCCGGCTTATAAAAGTGTAAAATTTTGGGCCCTCGAAATAACTCAACAAAGCCATCAAGTCTAAACCCCTTTTCAACAAACTTAGTACCCCCCCTAATTTGAAAATGACAAATTGTGCCAAAGTGTCAGAAAATTTTGTGTGGCCCCCAAATTTTTTTTCCACACTCCCTTTAACCTCGGCATGGGAGGACACTAACTTCACGGGTTGCAGCCACTGAATCCTCTTCCCCCCCTCCATGACGACATCACGGATCTGGTGGATGTTAGAGCCCTTGTGCTCCCCCCCCCTTTCTTTTTGGGGAAAGGCCCCCCCCCAGATGCCCCATAGGGTTTGGGTTTTAAGGGAGACCCCTTGGACCAGCCCAGCCCCCTTAAACCCCATTCTCTTTACGCGGCATTTTGGTCCCGGGAAAGGGTTTGTTTTGGGGTCTTTACCCCAATTTTGGGAAATACTGCCCTGGGGCCCAGAAGGAGGGGGCCCATGCTCGTTTCAGTATGTCACAGGAAAAATTTTTGGCATTCAAGAACTAAAGTTTCCCCACGGGCCGGCGAGCTTTCCCTACTCCCCCAACCAGACACTCCCCACCACCAATGCTTGATTGAGGCAACACACTCGTTTTTGGGTACCCCTTTCCCCGGGTTTTGCCACCACACATGCTGAAACCCTGGGGGAAACCAAAAATAATTTTAATCTTTTCTCATCAGCCCATAGGACAGGGTTTCCCCAATAATCCTTTTTTTTTAAAGTCTCCTTGTCTTCAGAAAAAACAATTTTTGGCTTTCTTGTGAAACATCTTTAAAAGAGTTTTCCCTTTTTGGACTACCCCATGCAGACCAAATAAAGCAGTTGGCGGGATATGGTTTTGAAGCACTGACGGGCCTGACCCTCCACCCCTGAACCTGGGGTTAGCAAGGGCCGGCAGCACTCATCTTTTGGGGATATGACACTGAGCCGTGCCTCAGCTTCTTTGGTCGACCATGGGGCCTTTTTCTATTTGGAGCCTGTATTTTTAAAAACCCCTGTATGGTCTTGGGGCCCCCCCCTCCCGCTCAGTGTCAGGGTATGGCCCCCCGCGCTGCAGCTCAGTGCCCGGGGGTTGGCCCCCCCCGCTGCAGCTTTAGGGGGCCGGGTGTTTTGGGCCCCCCCGCGCTGGGAGGCCCCAGTGTCAGGGTGGGTTTGGGCCCCTCGCTGGGAGCTCAGGGGTAGGGGGGGTTTGGGCCCCCCCCGGGGTCAGCTCAGTTTCAGGGTGTTTTGGGCCCCCGCGCTGCAGCACAATGGGCAGGGGGTTTTTTTCTTCTTCTTATAGTCTCGGCCATTTTTGATATAAGGGGAACAATTCTTTTTTCAGGGGGTCCAAACAGTTCTTTGGGCCCTGAGGGGGCCAGCTGAAAATTTCCCGTGACCCGGTTAAAGAGGATGGAGGGCAATAACATCAAATTCAACACATCAACTCCCCATTCACACCTAAGACCTTGAGACCTTCTAACACTAACAAGTCACATGACACCGTGAATGGAACATTTTTACTTATGGGTTTACTCACTTTTGCTGCCAGCGGTTTAGACATTGGGGCGTGTTAAATTTTTTTTAAAGGGAAAAAACCAAATTTACAAATTTTTCAAAACCCCCTGTTTTCACTGATTACTTTAAATTGTATTAAAGAGTCATATCTTCAGTGTTGTCATGAAAAGATATGATACATATAATGCAATGTAATACAAAAATGAGAGGGGTGTACTCACTTTTGTGAGATAATGTAATTATTATATTACTTTCCCCCCCAGACAAGGAAAATAACTATTTTTAATACGCCCTTTTCCAAAGTACAAGGGAAAATAAATACTATAAAACTGGGTCCCTAAAGTAAAAAAGAATAATTTAAATACAAAAATACTGCTCCAATTTTACAAAGAATAAAAACTACTTTAAAAACGGGCCCCCTATTACCAAAAAATAATTACTATAAAACTGCCACCCCATGACCCAAAAAAATTTAAATTCTATAATACTGCCCCCCTATGTACAAAGAAATATAACTACCATAAACTGCTTCCCAAGTACAAGGGAAATAACTATTATAATCCCGCTACCTATGTACAAAAAATAAAAACACTTTTAATACTGCCCTCTATGTACAAGAAAAATAACTACTAAAAAACTGCTCCTAAAGTAAAAAGAATATTTAAAAACTAAAATACTGCCCCCTATTAAAACAAAATATAACTACAAAAATACTTCCCTATGTACAGGGGAAAAAATAACTACTATTAATTCCTTTCCCTATGTACAAGAATAAACTACTATAAAAGCTCCTATTTACATTAAAAATAACTACTATAATACTTCCCCCCATGTACAAGAATAAAAACAACTATAATACTGCCCCCCTATGTACCAAAAAATTTTTAAAATAAATATAATATTTTCCCCTATGTCCCAAAAATAAACTACTTTAAAAACTGCCTTTTTGTTAAATTTGTTACATATTTTTTAAGGCTGAAAAAAAAACAAAGACTTCCATCCAGTTTTTTCCTGTTGTTCTAAAGTGTGAAACCCAAGGAAGGGAAAAAACCCCAATGAGGTAGAATCCCAAAAGTCCCCCATTTTTTGGGAAAAAATTCCTTTCCCACTTTCCCCCCGGCAATCGGAAAAATCCCTTTACAAAACCCCCTACCCGAAAACCCAGACACTTGGGCCCCATTTTTTGAAACGGGTTTTGGGCTAAAACTCCTTTTTTTTTCCCCCAACTTATTTCCCAAACCCTTTTGGGAATAACACATTAAAAATTTTTCCCCTATCGGTTTTTACTTTACAATTTTTAAAAAGATTAAAATACTGCAAAGATCGATTTTTCACTTTTCCCAAACCCTGTGTAAAAATCATTAATGAAAATGTTATAAAAAAAAATAAAAAAAAAAGGGGGGGGGGCCCCAAAACTGAACCCCGTGGTTAAACCCCCCCCTATTTAAAAGGGTTCCCCGTCTTTAGTATGGGAAACCTTAATCACCACCCTTTTTTTTCTATCTTTTGAAACCCTTGCTTACCCACTTTCCCCACATTTTCCCCCAGTCCAAGCATTCTGATTTTTCTTTTAAACCCAAACCTTTTTATGGGCACCGTATCAAATGCTTTAAAAAAAAACTAGAAATATTTACAATTTAGTGCCTTTACCCTAACCAGTCCCCGGAGGCCCAACTTCCTCATAGAAGCTGAATGAGATTAGTTTGACAGGGACCGTGCCTTTATAAAACCCCTCTGGAACGGCGTTATACATTATTTTATGTACAAGCATATAACTACTATAATACTTGACCCCTATGTTTCAAGGGAAAATAACTAAATAATAAAAATGAACCTCCTAAGTAAAAAGAATGTAAAATACTATAAACTGTCCCAAAGTACAAGAATATAATACTAAAATACCCCGCCCCTATGTACAAAGAATAAACAAATATAAAACTGCTCCTATGACAAAGAATGTAACTACTTTTAAACTTTCCCAAAGACAAGAAAATTTTAAATTTCTATAATACTGGTCCTATGTTCAAAAACTTAACAAAATATAAACCCCTCCCAAAGTACAAGAATATAACTACTATAAACTGTTCCCCATGTACAAGAATATAACTACTATAATAAATGCCCCCCATATGTAAAGAATATAAATACAAAAATACGCTCCTTTTGTACAAGAATATAACCACTAAAATACGCTCCAAAATGTACAAAAAATAACTATTAAAAATTTAAATGCCCCCCCTAAATTTTCAAGAATATAACTTAAATATAAAACTACCCCTATGTACAAGAAAAATTAGTACTGACAATACTGCCCCCTATGTAACAAATATAACTTTCTAAAATTTCGCTCCATAAGTAGAAGAATATAACTACTATAATACTGCTCCATATGTAGAAGAATATAACTAGTAGAATACTGCTCCCTATGTACAAGAATATTACTAGTATAATACTACCTCTATGTACAAGAATTTATCTACTATAATACTGCTCCCGATGTACAAGAATATAACTACTATAATACTGCCCCTATGTACAAGAATATAACTACTATGATACTGCCACCTATGTACAAGAATATAACTACTATAATACTGCTCCTATGTACAAGAATATAACTACTATAATAATACTGCCCCTTATGTACAACAATATAAGTAATATAATACTGCTCCAATGTACAAGAATATAACTACTATAATACTGCCCCTATGTACAAGAATATAACTACTATGATACTGCCACCTATGTACAAGAATATAACTACTATAATACTGCTCCTATGTACAAGAATATAACTACTATAATACTGCCCCTATGTACAAGAATATAACTACTATGATACTGCCTCCTATGTACAAGAATATAACTACTATAATACTGCCCCTATGTACAAGAATATAACTACTATAATACGGCCTCCTATGTACAAGAATATAACTACTATGATACTGCTCCTATCTACAAGAATATAACTACTACAATACTGCTCCTATGTACAAGAATGTAATTATTATAATACTTCTCCCTATGTACAAGAATATAACTACTATAATACTGCCCCTATGTACAAGAATATAACTACTATAATACTGCCCTCTATGTACAAGAATATAACTACTATAATACTGCCTCCTATGTACAAGAATATAACTACTATAATACTGCCCCCTATGTACAAGAATATAACTACTATAATACTGCTCCTATGTACAAGAATATAACTACTATAATACTGTCATCTATGTACAAGAATATAACTACTATAATACTGCCTATATAACTACTATAAATATAACTACTATAATACTGACCCCTATGTACAATAATATAACTACTATAATACTGCTCCTATGTACAAGAATGTAACTACTATAATACTGCCCCTATGTACAAGAATATAACTACTATAATACTGCCTATATAACTACTATAAATATAACTACTATAATACTGACCCCTATGTACAAGAATATAACTACTATAATACTGCCTCTATGTATAGGAATATAACTACTATAATACTGCCCCTATACAAGAATGTAGATACTATAATACTGCCCCTGTGTATACTGTAGGAATATAACTACTATAATGCTGTACTGTCAGTATGACAATTTTAGAACATTCTTAGAGCTGAAAATTATACACATGAAGACCCATCAGCAGAAGCCACAACTCTTTATATTTATGTCTCCGATTGGTTTGGTGGTGGCGACCTCACGCTCTGTCCTAATCTGTGGCCCCTTTTGGTTTTGTCAGTCACGCAATGTATTCCATTAGATTTTATCATTATTATATCTTTTGTATTTTGTGATATATTTGTTAGTTTGAGAATGGATATTATAAAACAGTTTAGTAACAATTTTAGGATTCCTGCCGAGTACATGTCAAGGAAACACCATCTAATTAGATACCATACTTGATTCATATGCTCATTTTATTCTATTCTGTGTATTTTCGTTGAATTTCATGATTTTGTTGTATTCTATTTTGTTTATATTTTATTAGATCAGTGATACTTCTTTTAGCAGCAGGAATCTTAAGGTAATGTGTTTTTTTATTAATTTGTTGTATAGGTGATACAAAAAAAAAAAACCTAAAAAAGAATGGGCAAACACAGACATTACTATTAATTTAGCACTTGTGGATTTATTTTTTATTGAAAATAAATCTCTTGCTGCGATAGCAGTTGTTTTTGTTTTCAGGTTTAGGTATTTCCATTATAATTTTTTCTTTAGTTTGAAAGGGTTTTATAACTTTAGAAACATTACAGATTTTTTTTTGAACAACGGCGCCTCCCTTTCTACAGGCATAGAAATGGCAAATTTGCCTTATGCAAAAATATAAAATACCAGATGTGGTTAATGGAAAACACTGGAGCTTTTTCTAGAAAAAAACTTTATATCTGTCTTAAATTTTTAATTTTGTAGAGATCCTTTTTATAACAATAATGACCTCAAGGGATCACCATGGGGATTTTACATAGCTGCAGAATTTTTACAAAGTGATGATCACACGCAGCACAAATTGCTTTAGCTATTCGTGATGTAACCTAGGGCGATATCTTTGAATGCGCATGCGCCGTTTTTATAACTCGGCGAAGGCACGCCAGTTCTAAATAGATGTAGAGGAGGGTACAATATGATAGAATGAATGAAAGTGTTATGCACTGAGCATTTTTGACGCATAACACTCAACATTGGCGCATAGAGCGTTATGCGCCAAACTTTGTATGGCAGTTTTGCACCAAATTTTTTTGCTTTAAAATATGTCATCATGTGCAAATTGAGCGAAGTTTGACTGTAGACCTGTTCATACATCTATAAAACCGGCAATATACGGGCAAAAAAATGGCGAAGGCGAATTCATAGATGTCGCGTCTAATCTCTAGATCATGGATTTGGTTGGCACAGCCACACCCATGACAAGAAATTACAAAAATTGTAATACAATGGAAAAGTTCTGACTTTTTATAGAAGTAAAAAAATTGGGGAGTGGGGGTAAATCCACTGAGTCAAAATTAATTTTAAATTTTAAATTTCCATTTAAGAATTCATTTTAATAATATCCATTCAGGAAAAAACTTTATTTATTAAGAACGGATAGAATCTAGGATAAAAACCTGAATAAATTAGCAAAAAAAAAATTGTTGTGTGCTTGATGTTGTTATCAAGTGCAGATCAGCATCTGTGCCTCTTAACTTCGAGGTTTCCTGTGCTTCATAACAGGGCTGGGAACTTATCTACCAGACATCTGCTCATATCACACATTCACTTCAGGCTCATATATGTGACGTAGAGTATGTGAGCCAGAGAGGGGGTCACGGTGAAATCCTTAGTTGAAATAGAAAAAAAAAAGTTGTGATTTGGCATCAAAATGTTTTTGAATTTGAAGCTTGTTTTTATGTTCTCATTTCTTTTTAATTGAAAACATCTATGACCTACTTATTTATTTTGACAATTTGCTCTTAATGTGACTTTTTAGGACCTGGAATTTTGAAGGTAATTATATTATTGCATATACAGAGTAATTATATATTGCATATAACCTGCTCCATTCACATCTTATGGATGTGACACAGTCTTCTAAATGTCCCACAAAAATATCATAGCTGCACTCCAAAATAATGAAAAAGTAGACTTGAGTTGTCCACCCATGTGTTACTCCAATACATATATAGATAGATATTGATATATGTATATACAGGCGGTCCCCGACTTACACCGTTCTGACTTACATCTTTCCCGTAGTTACAAACGGAAACTTATGTGGCATGCTGGCACTTGTAGTTCCATATTCCACATCAAATAATAGCAGTGGAACTACAATCTCCAGCATGCCACAGCAGCATATGAGGTGAAAATAAGATGAAATCTTCTTAACAGGGGCACAGACAATAAAACAAATATAAAAACCCTTCCGTGCACTATCCTAAACAAAAAAAAAATAACTTTCTTGCTGGAGTTACATTTAAGAAATGTTCCTGTTCTGACTTGCATACAAATTCAACTTAAGAACAAACCTACAGTCCCTATTCCGTTCGTAACCCGGGGACTGTCTATATTAAAATTCATATACTATTTATATGAATGGTCAAATATTGAAAGGAAAACATTTTCCTTGAACTAAATGTTAACTGGAAATAATTTTTAGTATTTGTGAAATGAAAGCAATGTCACAATAAAGATTAAATTTTACCCATCAAAAAAAGGTTTAAACAAAATTTTATTTACAATTTAAAAATTTTATAAATATAACTTTAATACAAGGGGTACTGAAAGAAGTAGCTTATAAAAAATAGCAAGTTAAAAAAATACATCTCTAAATTTGCAAATTTCTTAAATTGTCATATTTTGGAAAAATAATTCTTGGAATAAGTGTGTAATTATTAAATAATAATTAAATAGAAAAGTTTGTGTAGATAAAAGACAAATGTAAATTTTAAGATTTTTTTTATATTAGAACTTTGTTAGAAACATTATGCTCTGTACATGTATACCATTCAGTTAGATGGATATGAGAGAGATATAAGATAGACAGACCGAACGACCGATCAACCAACGGTGTTAATGTAAAAGGTGTCTAAAAAAATTCTTATAAAAAAAGGCTTTCATCAAATTGACCTAGTTTTATTTTAGGAAAGCGCTTGCAAAAAAGCTTGTGACCAGCAAACTGGTGCAAAAAGTGCTGTATTTATTGATTCATCTGTGCAGAGGGTACACTTGAGGCATTTAAAACTAGTTTTATTTTACTTTTATGTAAATGTATAAAGAATATTTCATCTTCCATTTTCATCTCTGGTGTTTATACTTACAATTTGCAGAAAAAAATAAAGGACTGAAGAACATTTTTTTTAAAAAAAAAAATGTAAAAAAAAGTATTTATTGTAAATTTATATTTTTTTTGTTTCTATTTTTACTGCTAGTTTTTTAAGATTAAAAATTTTAGATTTTTCTGTTTCTTTTTTGAATAAATGAATCAATCACAAAAATTCTTCATGCATATTGATGTTCATGTGTATTTTTGGGCTCAGCAAATTGTCCACATCGTCAGTGCATAATGTAGTCTCTTGTGACCCATTATGCATGAGACTATTATATCTACAAGTCCCAGTGGATCCAGAAGAAGGTAAAAAAGATGTAATTCTTCAGCAATGGAAAACCCTAGTCCCGAGCCCATACTGCTAATCCTCCAGATTTTAGGATTATCACTGGAATAGTTGGGTCTATTATACTCAGATTATGTGCCTCTCATACACTTGGCTGATATAGAGGGGTTAAACAAGACGCAGAGGCTCACGTGCACCGCGCCTGCATCTCACACTGCTTGACAAGTTGTTTCTTTTCCATTGTGGTTGATGCAGTTCTTGTGATCAGATGGAGCGTGGACCTAAATTTAGCTCTGGGCTCCTAACACCTGATCGTAATCCCCCTCTCTTCACCTCCATACATAGGCCCCCAATCTGCTGTCTGATGCTATCAATTCTGCTTAGTGGGGATACAGGAATTTAATGGTTCTTCTAATATCACCATTTTTATTTCCTTTTTGCATCTTCCAGTCTTTAGTATGTGCATAGACAATTTATTCAATAATATCACGTTTTTCACTTTTTTATACCAGTTATGGGTTTCTACTTCCTTTTCTAGGCCTAAATCATGCCTGTGGAAACCCCTATACAAATGTGTGGTAACAATGTGCTGTTGTATTTGTGGGTGAGGGATATTTTACGCTAATACAGCCAAAAAAACTGCTATGTAATGCACAAATAATACTACTAAACAATGCTAAATAATGGCATTTTAGTCTTCTTAGGTAGTACTGCCATAGAGTGCCCAGTTAATGACATTAAATAGTTCAATATAACATATATTATGTGATACTACCATACAATGTCCAATTAATAATGCTATACAGTTACTTCGTACTACCGCTAAACCATACTAGGATTCCAGTGACAGCTATTGGAAGTAGGGTTCCCTAAAGTCACATTCGACCCACCTAAGAGCCTTGAAACAAGATAAGGGGCCACATGTACGAACGGGGCTACCACAGGGCCCAGCCCCGTTCATACATGTGGCCCCTTATCTTGTATCAAGGCTCTATAGGTGTATGAACAGTTGTACGCCAAAACTTGCACGAGGCACGGCACTTTTGAATAGGCCACAGATAAGCTATGCGATGCAAGGCATACCACATGCCAAATTTATGAACCCATACACGTCAAGTTCATACATACTGGTGCATTCTACACTCCTCTATATTGATTTAGAACTGGAGTGTCGGCGCCAAGTTTCATACGTGTCTTCCTAGGGGTTTCAAGTTAAAGAGGTTGTCTCACTACAAAGAATAGCTTTCAAAATGTAGGGAACACTTAATGAAGACGTTTACCAGATATATTGCTTTGTTCATTTTTTTTTTTTTCATTCAAACAAAGCTTTATTTAAGAGAAAAAGGAAAACCGTACAAATCGGCATGCAGTGATGTTGGTAATGAAAAAGGCGGCACAGGTTACGCATGTTACATAGCGATCAAAGACATTACATAAGTCTGCGACAAGGCCATTAATCCTTTCAATATACGGTACCAACATAGCACGTGGTACAAAAGTTGAAGTGCAAGGCACCTAACGTATACTAGTGCGAAACAACTGACAATAGGAAAAACAAGGGGTGCATGAGTGATGCAAGCAAAGAGTGGGGGGCATAGGGATTCACCGGATATCGTTCCTGTGAAAGAAAGCAGGGAAGGGGGGGGGGGAGCAACAGTGAAAGTGTGCAAGAGTGTTAGAGTGACCAGCACCACTACTACTCCGAGAAAGTTCGGGGCCAAGCAAGGCAGTGCTGCAATATAACTCCCTTCGTCTGCCCGTTGTCTAAAGATGTCTCAGTAATTCACCGCTATAGGAGAGAACATCAAAATCAATCTTAAACAAGGAAAAGGGGGAGGAAGGGGGACAACAAGCCAGGACCCAGGACCCACCACCACTCATCCAAGTTACAGTGCGGTCCATAACGCTGAGCGTGTAATATAAGCCATTAGAACATGGTATAGTGTACCGAGTTACAAAATTGAAACCATTCGTCCCAAAGCTTATAAAAGGCTGAGCCATCACCAGAAGAGCTGCTACGTATCTCCTCCCATCTGCAGATTCTTTGAATCTCCTCGAACCAGGACGTGACCGTGGGGCAGGACGTAAAGCGCCACAGTCTGGGAATGACTGCCTTAGCGGCATTCAGTAGGGCAATGATTAACCTATTCTTAAGAGAGCGGGGGGAGCCCAGAACGAGCATAAATAGCAGAACAGTCGGGTCGTTATCTAATCGTTCGCCTGTGATCAGGTCAATAACCTGGATTACTTTTAGCCAAAAAGGCTGCAGGGGTGGACATTGCCACCAAATGTGCAACATTGTTCCCACGTCACCATGGCATCGCCAGCATAGGTTGGTGACTGAAGGGTACAGGGTGTGAAGCAGCGATGGAGCTCTATACCATCGGGTGACAATCTTGTAATTTAATTCTTGGGTTTTTATGGATACGGAAGATCTACGGGCCAGATCAAATATTTGACTCCACTCCTCCTCAGTAAATTCCCTGGCAAGGTCCCTTTCCCACGCTTTTTGGAAGGGTAATTTAGAGGAGGGGGCTGGTTGCGTCAGTAGGCCGTATGCTCTAGATAGTAGGTGTTCAGAGGATGGCAAACGGAGACACCAGCCTTCAAACATAGAAAGGGGTCTGTTAAGGGATAAGGAGTCCTCGAATGCTGCACATATGCTGCGTAACTGATAATAATGAAGTCTTGAGAACCTTGGGTCGCAGAGCTCATGCAGTAGGTCGGAGTAGCCTTTGATTGTTCCCATACCATATACATCTCTCATGATCCCGAATCCCCTATCACCCCCCATGCTGCGCCCCAACGTTCTAAGAGTGTCTGGCATGCCCGGGTTTCCAGAGATAGGGGTGAGGGGGCCTCCAGGCTTCAGGATATGCATAGAGGAGGGATAAGATCTGAGCGTCAATACCCCTGTTTGTGCGATAAGAGGGATTGAGGGCAGACTTTTTCTAGGAAGCCACAGAGGAGGTAGCCAGGGTATAGCAGCAGTAGGGGAACCATAAATCTCTGCTTCAATTTGAACCCACAATTTGGTGTTCAGATTATGAAAAGCATTTAGAATCCTGACCGCTGAGGTCGCCAAATAGTAGGCTTGGAAGTTTGGGACAGCCAGACCGCCCTCGTTCCTAGGCCTCATCAGAACCGCTCTAGAGACCCTTGGGTGCTTTTGCGTCCAGACAAAGTTCATTGCTAGGCTATGCAACGCGCGGAAGAATGACCCAGGAAGGAGAATCGGAACTGTCTGGAACAGATATAAAAGGCGGGGGAGAACGTTCATCTTTACAATATTGATTCGACCCAACCAGGAGAAGTCTTTTTTATTCCATCTGGCCAGGTCAACTCGTAGCAGATTGAAGAGCGGGGCGAAATTGAGTTCAAATAGCTTTTTTGGGTCTGCAGGTATATTAACACCC